>JBCAUG010607922.1:0-14249 GCA_038406175.1 Haplosyllis leylae | reverse complement strand
AGGGGGTGAGTAGGAATACACACTGACATGTCACACTGTGATTGGTTGTACTCATCATGCGATTTGATGATTGGCTATCCAGGATTGTGCATGTGCCATCTTTGCACTGATTGGACATTGTGTGAGGGGGTGAAACAAGGCGTGCATGATCTTCATGTGATCGGAACGTGATCCATGCATGATCCTTGCATAGATTTTGGCGAGAAAATCTGAGGAGATCTCTGAGGCACGGACTGTCGCTCTCTGGCCCAACGGAAGCCAAATACAGTAGCAGTTAATTCTCCTCTCCTCAGAATTCGCAATAGTTTATTCGCAACCTGTTACATTTTATCAAAACCTTGTGAAAGCTTTGCCGCATCTTTGGCAAATCTTTAACAAAAAAATTAATTCAGCAACTGATCCAATTCTACCAATAAAATTCTGGCAATGTTGGCAGAGTGATGTTTCACCACTGTGTGATCTAGTCAAGTCAGTGATGTCCGACCAAAGGAACAAAAATATGTTTCTTCTCTTGGTAGTTTTACAATTTTATGTCTCCACCGTGGAACCGACCGGAAATTCTCTCGTGTCGTGCATGCATTGCGTGTCAGGCTGTTCAGGTTCAAGGACTGGTTCGAGACTTGACATGTGACATCAACTGTCACGAAACCAAGGGCAACTACAACAGTGGTAAGTATATTTCAGTCAATAGAATTTCACAGGTTGCCAGGGCAACAGTGATGAAAATCAGTACATATTTAATTTAGTTACCATGGATACCGGTCTATTCAGGTTTACCAATCTCAATCCCCAACTACCTATTTTCCAAACCTAAACCTACGTGAATAAGAATTGAACAAGGCAGCCATTATGGCAGCAAACAACCTGTTACCTGTAAATCTGTGGTGTTGAGGTAGAGTGATAATTATTTAAACTGGTTTTTGAACGAATAATTTACTTTCATCGTGTGATGTGGTTTTGCATTGTTTTGGTCTCTGTTTTGGACTTTTGGGTATGTGAACACATTTTACTCATTCTAAGAAATGAATTTTGTAAAAGTTAAAAGTCAGTGTACCAAATATGCAATTACAGCTGTCGATTCAAGGAAAAAAATACGTGCCTCCCAAAAAGTCGATCTAAGCTTCGAGTGTACATTGTGAATCTTTAAGTAGCCTTAAAAATGTAATTTTCTCGACTCAATAGACAACTGTGGTTTTTTTTATTTTGGTTTTGAATCTTGCTGAATTAGCACATGAAAAGTGGCATTGACCATCCATTAATAGGTGAAATATTTATTTGTACTATCTATGGAGCAGTTCACTATACATGGAAAGTTAAAATGTAATGTAGCAGTATGCATAGATAGCACAAAATGAATGAGTACTCTCCATGGGTAGTGAAAAATGAATTTATACCATCCACAGATAGCTGAACACACTATGTGTGAATAAATTACTGTTCACAGATAGTAGATTCCACTTTCCATGAAACATTTGTCTATTTCAACTTATTAGATGAATTCACCCAATTTCATTACCAAAATCGAAAAGACACGAATCCCTTTCCTTGTATGGAAATGACAAAAAAATCCCTCATGAATTCTTTGTCAAAAGGGAAATGTTCCAAATGAAAGATACACTCCTTATGACTATTTGATGTTAATTGTTCAGTTGACGCAATTTTCTCTCATCTGTAAGAGAAATGTCATGAACAAACTGCTGCCTGTGTTTAATTCCAGGTCAAACCAGAACAGCATTGATTCATTACCAGTTCCAACCCCTACAAATGTTCCGGCGAGGACGTGATCAAAGACCTTCTAACCCTGCGCCACACTAATGAGAGATTCATCCTATGCTTCTTCAGAACAAATCTATATTGTGTTTACCTCGGAGGCACAATAAGCATTGATTCTGAGAGCTGGTACAATAGGTTGCTCCAAATGAGGCCAATTAAGCAAAAACAAATCATGTTATATTGAAGCCAACAGTAGATCTATTTCTAGCACACGTTCTATTTCATGAAGAAACATGTTGCAAGGACTACATTCCATTTGTGGTTTTGACAATGTTGTGATGACAACAAATTAGTTTAAAACCTTGGTTTAGGGGAAATTCATAAAATACTTTTGTGATTATAGAAAAAGTCATTTATATTCCACTGATACAAAACTGTAAGTGTATGGTAATACAAGAATACCTTACAGTAGAAGGCGTACTATCCATGTTAAACATATATCACACAAACATTTACGAGGGTTGTTCAATAAGTTCTCAGCCTAACATATAAATAATAATATTCTCATTGTTTTGATATTTGTAAATAAAAGCACTATACTTATGAAGAGCAAAATATATATCAATGTGTCAACCAGCTTCATTTTGGTTACTTAGTGAAGCTGTTTTTGACTGGCCTGTAAAATGCTTAAAATAAGTGGATGTCATTGCATTTAAATTATCATACTGAGTTGAGTTTAATATTTTTTAAAATATTTGAATATATTTTATAATTTAGATAAACTTTGTATTATATTACTACAAGTATTGAAAATAATTGAAGCTGTGTTAAGATACAGGCAGCTAATGAATCTTTACATCCAAAATTTTAGATTCTTCAAATTTACAGAATTATTAAGTCATTAAAATTTTTCCAATTTTAGCATTCAAATAAATGATCACAACAAAAAATGTCAGGCCGAGAACTTATTAAACAACCCTCGTAAGTGTCATCAATACGCTTTTACCTGGACAGCATTGATATAAACTTTCTGACCTCTTAATATGAGTACCATCTGACCTTTCTCACAAAACTCATTTTGGATGCTTCTGCTTCTGGACGACATGTGGTCCAGTTAGTTTTGGTAAAAATCCTCCACAGTGGCCTTTTTCACTGCAATAGCACGTGCTTTTACTAACATCTGTACTAAAATATATCGTTTCGAGTGAAACAAATTGCAGTATCGTGGTGCTTGTATAATTTTGTATTTAGTGTTACCCACGTGAAAATGCTTTTCGCCAGGGATATTCATCATTAGAGTTATATTAATAGGCACGTCCTTTCACTATCCATATAGGTCACTATTGGGGGGAATATGAAGTGCAAAGTATGTAAAGCAAATCCCTCAAACCTGTCATCAATGCAAGAATTCACCTTACACAGTGTGGAACTTGTTTTAATTTTGTCTTATTTTAATAAAGAAATTTATGTCTACTTTTTGGGGAAAAGTTGTTACAAATTTTTATGTAGCCCTTTTCTCAAGGTATCAAATTACTGATTAAATCTTTTTTCAAGTTTTAGATGAATGATTCAATTTCATCTGGTCAACCACTTCAAGCACCTAAATAGACAGAAATAACTTATTTCCAAACACTAGATTTAAAACACATACCATGGCCTTTTGCACCTGTTTCTGCGGTCTTTGCCCCATAAATATCTACCTGCTGCCTTTGAAAACATCATTACATTTCAGTTTGAAAGGACAGATTTTGCAACATGAGGAAATTGAGGTCTTTCTTCGTCGCATAATCCTCTGCATAATTTCTGTACCGTGTATGTAGCTTCGTCATTCTATTTTTGAGAAGGATATCAACATAAAGTACAAAAGAAAACTGGCCAGTTTGGTTCTCTCTTCCTTCGCAATGTGTGTTGTGGCCCAGCAGTCCTTGACAACAGACAGGTATGTGTCATATTACATAGTGGGAGAGTGATATTGGAAATTGGAGGGAATAATTCAATTGACCCTTCCGGCTACAGATAGTGTGATCTAGCACATTCCGTCCTTCCGACCTAGTTTACGGTTATTAATAGCTTATTGAGGTGATTTAAGAAATAAATGTAAAAAAATTAACCTTTATTCTGTAACAAAAAGGAGAAAATTTTCTAACTTTTGTGTTTGAATTCATAACAACGGAAGTCAAGAGTCCTGTCATTCGTCAAGAAAATATTTTGCACTAATCCTAAAATGTATTCACTTTGATGATTTATGTGTAGGTGTCACGGCAATACATTTGATACGTGAGCAACTTACCATTTGGTTCCTTTTCATTTTTCTGCCCGCATCCGAAGATGGGGAAGGTAATGTTTTCAGTCTGTCCACGGGGGGGGGGGGAGTACTCCGTCCCACAGCTGGGGGATACTCAGTCCCACAGGTGGGGGGATAATCAATCGCACAGCCGGGGGGGGGGCGGATACTCAGTCACACAGCCAGGGGATGGTACTCAGTGCCTCAGCCTGGGGACTGAGTACCCCCCCCCCCTTCCCATACAAGGCTGTATGACTCTTGCATTCACTCAGGAGGACTTTCTTATATCTCATAGATTTGAAAAATTTTGCTCAATTTTTGAATTTCAAACTGTATTCAAAATTGACGCCAATCAATTCAATTCAAAACCAAAATCTACACAAAACATGGAAAACATTGAAACTTATTTTCCGTCATGTACCAACGACAATCGACGACATGTCTGTGGAGCATTTTCAATGATGAATTCTTGATCTTTTTTAACATTAGTCTAATAATCAATGAGGTAATTCCGTGTTTGTACAAATTTGTTACTGATGTTTAAACAAGGCGATGTGGTATCAGATAACGTTGTACACTGGTCAGGGTACGTATTCTTATTGGTAATTATAATATCGTATGTTGTTCGATTTCCCGAATAGTCCTGTTAAAATTACATTACGGAGGCGTTACGAATTTGGCAGCGATGTTACATTTGCGTTTCATGCAACCGTTTTGAAACACCATCAATTTCCTTCTTAAGAGAATGATCGTGTTATCGCTCACTGGGTGTTACCTCCTATTATACCGGCGCCCAGGTTTACAGGAAAAGGAAATTTCTGCGTAATAAAATACAAAATAAACACGGCGCGAGAACAAGTTTATTCATTGAATTGCGGGTAGATTGATGAACACTTATGCAGTGGAAAAAACTGTTCTGTATTTTCTTAGGCCTGCTTGTTAATGTTTCTCATGGGTATGCTACATCTTTAATGAATTGGGATTGGACAAGAAATGCCAAAAATGAAATCATTTACTTTGTTTCAACCAAACAAACTGTCCAGAGCACATTTCATCCTTTACTTTTGGCCAGCTAGGCAACTGACTATGTACTTCTGAAAGTATAATTGGAAACTATTGTTTACCGCGCAGGAGAGACACAATGACATAGATATAAATAGATCTATATCTTACATAAGCGCATTAAATGGGAAAATGTCATGGAAAGAGAAAAAGATGCTCTCATCTTTATTGCTCACATTAATTTTCTGGAAAAAAGCATTGCACAAAATGTCCCTTTTACCTAGTAGAAAAAGTTTCTGTGTCACTTAACTTTGCAGTCTCACTCATGAATTCCGGAAATTACCGCGAAACTCACAAATAGCTATCGATCCAAATTGAGGTGGAAAAAGCAAAAGTCATTAATCGTTAAGAGCCTTCGGCTTCGGACTTTCTTGTCTCAAGAAGCTAATTATTAAATTATTTTCTGCAATTTTCTTCCGGTGATATTGAGGCAGTTACATTGTGTTGTTTGAAAGTTACCTCAAGCAGTGTCATTGCGGACAATTGCGAATAATCCGAAAATAATGAGAACCAATGAAAACTGAAATCCCACTGGCAGAATGTTGACAAAATGATTGCATTGGAGGGGGTGGGGTTTAAATGAGAGTAACTTTTAATAATAATTGTTAGATCTATGTTAAGGTTTCTTAATGTTTCATGAAGATGAGCCTGATGACTGATCAGGTAACAACTTTACCAGATGATTCCACTTGCAATACGACTTGACGAAACAAAAATGATGCTTATGTTTCGTGCAAAGTTGTACCATGGACCAGAAGTCAGTTGCACAAAATATGTAGTTGTAACGTAAAAGTTTCTTGAAAGTACAGGACCTTTCTAAATCAAGCCACAGTTATGTCTATTGAGTATTTTGAAAGAGTATGCATCGCATATTACATGCACATTTCAAATGCCAACTACTGTACCATTCTCTGTCAATGAGACATCGAATGTGAAGATCTCTCTAGTTTCCTTGAGTGCGCCTCCAGACTGATCAGGATAGATAGACCTGTTGTCTTCTGCCTGATTTTACAACGACTTATTAATACTGTGCGGTGGCTGAATACACGCGGACTGTTTTAACCTTGAAGTTAAAAATTGTGTTGAAACATCCAAGGAAAGTGTTATTTCAGTATTCTTCTAAATGTTCTCTTTTTATGACTGGGGATCTATCGTTTTACGCCGCGAAATTGAATATAGAGATGAAAAAGTGGGGGAGGGGATTGATCCCCCATGGTACTACAGAGGAGATATATTCCTCACAAATAAGTATCCCATTATATCGTCCCGTATTTCAGTAGGTAGGCGACAGTCGATGCAAGCCAACACAGGAAGAGGAGTTAAAACTCAGGAACACCAGCGAATCCGCCGCCGTAAGGCTGTGTCACTTTGTTGAGATTAAATTGAGAAACTGGTTCTTTAATCAAGGTCACCCGGATGTATTTTTTCTCAATATTATCTACGCTTTAAACTTTATCTTAAGGTTTGACATTAAAAACAGATTGATGGTCGATCCTAAAAAGGAAGTGTTTACAAACAAAACTTGCTTCCTGGATTCTGTTGGTAAATAAACAGAAGAGTTGGTGCAGATTGTGTACTTGTCGTTTAAATAATTCACTGTCATCTATTAATTGAAATTAGACTATCTAGATGGACCTAAACAGTAAGTAAAGTCATTTATGATAAAAGTACCTGTAGCTGGTGGGAACAATGTCGTTTTTGTTAATAATTCAGACTGCTTAGAAAAGCTTCAAAACCGTTTTCATGGTCAGCATCCGCCCACAATTGTATCACCTGTTGTATTTCTCACGACAACATTTCTTCTGATGTAAAAGGTCAGAGGTTTTAAATTTTAGATCTATCAGGAATACTGAGAATGAATAGAATTTCCTCTTGCGATTTTCTATCTTTGGGAGCCGTAATGAAAGTGTAATTGAGTCCTTTGGTGACATTTTACGGCTGAATTGTGGGGCTCTATTTAAATTTCCGTTGTAAAACTGAAACATAACCTTTATCTATTTTACTTTGTTTCAAATGATACCGAGATTCATTTAGTCTTTTTTTTTAAGAAGGACATGTTGATATGTATTAAACGTTATCGATATCCAATCGATGTTCTTGCCCTTGACTTGGGTGTCTATAGGCCAAGCTGTCTTTAGAACTCTACCTATTGACCTACTAACACCTTTAAATCCTCATAGTCATGGCCTACTGATTCTAGCTAAATTATATTAGTCTAAAACATCTACTGATGTGTTTAGATGTCCTTCTAACTAACGCACAGATGCTGACCAAGGTGCCTGGCAAAATCACATGATTTCATAAGCATTAATAGAATATCAATTGGAAAAATGGCACTTCCGTTTTTATACAATTTCACCTTTAACACAAATCTATCAGCTAATATTTGGTAATCAAAAAATTTAGCCATATTATTGCAACCAAAACCAGTGTAGTTTGTACTGTTGGGTTTTTGGCCAACGATTCAATATTCCACAGGAAAGAATTGCTTACTGACCAGTAGAAGTGGAAGCAAGTGGAATATTGAATCATTGGTCATTGGTTAATATTCTATTAATGGTCATGAGGTTCGAAGAAATTGTCTGGCACCTTGGTCACCATCTCCAACTAAATTCGAACCGTGTGACGGATGTCTGAACAGTTTAGTGGGTAGAACAGTGGATTGGTAAAAAAGGGATCGTTGGGTCAAATGTATTTTGCTACTGGAAAAATTTCGGTATTATTTAACAAAACCTTTGATGCGAATACTGCCAACTTTTGCACTTGTAAAAAACTCGAATGTGACGTCAATAGAAAATGTTAACTGAAGTGGTACCTATGTGTCAATAATGTGTCTATTGACAATTTTTGCTGTATTTAGTGGAGAATTTGTTCAACTGAGCAAGGACGCAAGAAACCTGAAATTTTCATTGCTATTTGTTAAGACTATTTTTGATGTTGAATTTGGTAATCGATACAGGTGTCTTTGGGAGCCAGGTTATTTACAGTAACAGGGGCCCTTTAGTTGTCCATTACCAGAAATTACTAAAATAGTCCTAGTTGTTGAAGCTCAGTTGGATTACAACTGAGAACCCCAAAGCTAGGACATGAGGGCAGTTATGGGTATCAACCATCACCAGAAATCACCAAAATGGCCTCATTTCCTAAACAATGAAAGATTTAGTGTAACTTAAAATCAGATCTAATTACAACTCCCCTAAAGTTATGTCAGACTTTAACGTAGCTTGTAGAGTCACTTGTGTAGGTTGTTGGCGGGTTTACCTGAATTTTGTGTTATTTTCGGGTGATGCTCATGAGTACGGACATGAACTATCTTGGGCATGAATAGAGTTAGTACTGTTACAAAACTGGTGTAAACATATTTTGCATTGCGGTTGGTGAGGACAGGAGATAGAAGATAGATAGATAGATATTGAGACTCATATCTCATATGTGTCTTGTTCCAAAATCCATGTGAAAATATCCAAGAGGAAAACGAGACAAAGGCAGAGATGACAAAAGATGCATCAATTTGTGATTACATCCAATCACAGTTTCTTCAGATTTCGTGTTTTCATGTGCTGACACAAAAGAAAAATTAGTATGTGGCATGAATTGAATGTTTGGGTTAGTCAAATCGTTTATGAGCTTTTTTAACATATTAATGGTCTATTTTTACTGCCGCGATAACTGATACATATATGTACTGCTTCTGGGTACGTGATACAAACAATATCTAGGTGGTACTGGCGTTGTATGTTTGTAGAATGAGGTCCATTGCATCACGAAAGCACTTCTGTCATTATGCAATAGAAATTAACGTTAATGGCTGTGTTCAAAAGATGCACCCGGAAATCATAATATCAACAGAGGCTTTCATATTTTAGACCTATTTTAAATAAACGTAACAAGACGAAGCAGCTATATTACTCAAATTTGTGAAGCGGGGTCGGGCGATGCTTTTGTACACATCTCTTTTTTCCTCTTTTTCAAATATTACACTGTCGTCAAAAGCTAAATATAGGTATGGCTACCAAAATGTTATATTAAACATAAAATGTAGTGGATGTATGTCTGCATCAAAGTATATAGGTGTCTGTCGCAACAGGCCGGAGACACCATTGACATTGACGACCACGACAAAAGACGACTGACGACTATGAAGACACTTTGCATCAAATTATCCGTAATGCATAATTTTTTCATCTAATCGATTTCGTTCCAGAAATGGATTGAGTAAAGTCTAAAAGTGAGCAAAAAAGACACTATATTCCTGCCTCGAAAATATTCAGTATCACATTGCTGAAGTTATGTGGACCTAAAAACCCAAAGAGTATAAATAGAAGTTGTCAGATCTGACATATTTTACCATCCGCGTACAAGTATGTGACTAGATAATAATTTCACTCAAGTCTGTCTGTCTGTCTGTCTGTCTGTCTGCCTGCCTGTCTGTTCAGGCTGCAACTTTTGAACCACTATATATAGCTAGGAACTTCATTTTCAATATATACAGGTACATCTGAACTATATCTCGGTTAAGTTTGAGTATTGAGCTCAATCGTTTTAGGTCAAGGTCAAATACAAAAATAACATACTTTATCTAAAATATACTGCTGTATGCACATAGCATTGGCAGATCTAAGGGGGGCGCCAGGGACTCTCCCCCCTCTGGGTCTGAATTCTTTCATTTTCATGCAGTTTTCGGGGAAAATTTGGCCAAATAATAGGTTGGCACCCCCACCTTGGAAGTCCCCCCGTCTGGGAAATCCTGGATCCGCCACTGCGTAGTTCACCAAAACGTGCTTAAAATTTCAAGGTCATTTGAAAGTTGAGGTTAAGTTCACTAAATACCAAGGTCAAATCAATGTTTTTTTTGTGATCTGTGTATTATGCAGATGGTGTGCATTCGACTGAAAGAATGGGTTAATTAACTAACATGATCAAAGTTTAAAGAGAAATGATATTGATCGCTTGAAACGATCTCGGTCAAAAACACTGACGCGAACAAAATCATAGTGGGTACAAAATAATCCCTTGTTGAATACTTTTACTGAGAATTATGATTAAGATAAAGGCCAAGAAAGTGTCTATTATTGGCAAATAATAGCAAAGGTGAAGCCGAGGCTATTGACTTATAAACATCACTGTTTTAATTCCGGAAGTTGCTATTCAGATCAGCGGCCCTCATTTGTTCTCACGATGTTGACATGCTGGCCGAAGTTTCCATTTCACAGCTCATGAAAGAATAAACGTTTCTTCGCCTCTGGGTATACTCTCCATTAATGGACAGGACACACATGCAAAAGTACATTGTTGTCACCACGTTGTCACGCCTTTGTCTCTTGCCTCGGTAACCAGCTGGTGCTACACGCCTCCACGACTTCCCCGAAAACGGTTAAAATGACAAATGTGAATGCTTAATAGATGATTACAACTTTCCGACGAGACGAATATGGCCCGAGTAAGGACAATGACTATAATTGAAAGATAAAATATTAACTATTGAGACTGTAATTTGCAGGTAATTGATGTTTGATCTTATCTTTTACACAATGTTTGCTGATCACATTTCCTGATAAAATATTGATGCAGAAACTAGTAAGAATGCAGAAAATGGCAAGAGATAGGCCTGCAAAACATTTAACTATTAGTGTAAAACGTATTTATAAAGGTTATTTGTCAAAGGATCAAGATTGAATAGTAAACCGCTGTACAACTATCTATAATGAACAGATTTTCCACATTTCGATATTTTAGGGAATTTTTAGAGCACTGGTAAGTTTTTGTCTGCAACCTTGTGGATGCAGCTAGGTACTACTCTGGCAAATAGACCTTTTTCAGGGAGATTTAAGTTTGCGCAAAAAATTACTGTTGAATAAAACATTTTGCATCATTCCACACTGGTAAAAATAGATGGACCTGAGTTTACAGCAGAAATCTACACTAATTAGAGATCCACTGCAAAATTAGAAATATAGGTACATTATCAAAGAAAAGGAAAACTCCAGATTAATGCCAGACCTTGTTTCTTGACTTCTCCTCTGTAAACAGTGACTATTTTGATGTCACCAGACTTTGCAGTCTTATACATGAACTCAGGAAATTACCATGCAACCGACAAATGGCTATCGATCGAACTGAACTTAAAAGTTCGGTTTGACATTTTCTTGCTCATAATATTTAAAACCTTTGTACGTTAAGTAAACGTTTGTCACATCTCTGCAAATATGTTCGTTCGCATTATTCATCATTCAGTGTCATGATGCCCGTACGACTTTAAATTGCTTTAATGATTCTATCTGCGCGGTGAGAGGGTTCCCTCCCACCAACAATGGAAAACCTGTAAAATAGGATTAGTTTTTTCCAGTCGGGAATTTTTGAAAATTCCCACAAAAACCAAGTAAGTTTGATCAGTGCTGGAAACTCGGAAAAACACTGAAAGTATTTGAAGTTTGACATCTGAGCACGTCTTGTGAAAATGGTGTGAAATAGCTGGCATTACTCTCTTTTTAATCAATGCAAAAAAACGGGCAAAAATGATAAATTTTGCGGAAGGTCAGGGAAGTTAGTTTGTGGGAAGTTATGGGTATCCTACATGAATGAACTAACTGACCATCCAAAGATTGAATTTCTTTTAGTTACTTTGCGAAACCGGCCCTTTTCTTCTGGTTACTTGGTTACTCTTTTGCATTGGCCAATTTAACTTAAAATCATACTTGGATAAGGTATAGATGAAATTAGCTGTACTGACCTCAATACATACATGTTTTTCTCAACTCCAGATGTTTAGTAACCTCTTTCATTCACCAAGTCTACGATCATCGTAATCGGCACTTGTACATTACATCAAATTGGACAGAAGTAGCACAAGTTATCTGACCCACCATCCAATCAGCCATAGCTAATAATGCCGGTGGTGTGAGACCAACAGTAAGCACAGTGATTTGCAACAATATCACAATGACATCAATGTGGTTGCGAATTATTGTTTCAGATACACTAATGGATTCAAAACCGGACACCCATTCGAGGTTTTTGCAAAGACACAAAGTTGGCAATGTTGGCTTTATTACCAACTTTGTATTGCCGTATATTTGCAGTTTCCTTCCTTATTTCCACCACATGATGTTAGTAAATGTGAAATGAGAAATGAAGGAATATTAGGATTACACACTTCACAGTAATAGCTGAGTTTTAATGACATGGCGGAAACAATGTTGGCATTCCTGCATTGTGGAGAGTTTGAAAAACTCCATTGTATTGAAATTAAAAGGGAATGATGTCCCCATAATTTTTTAATCCATATTATACCTGGTCTAAAAAAGGGAAGCGTGCATTTTTGAATGTCGAATGTCTGTTTGCTATGTGAAGAATGGAGAAAATGTATTAATGTGTAGTAGGCTATCAACCTGAGAGGTACGTGTGTCATTGTTTAAAACATCTTTAGCAGTTGCGCCATCATTCTATGATTCCTTACAAAGCTTTCGATGTGTAATTCATTTCAACTGGGGCAGTCTGGATTAGAATTGGTGATCACATCTGTACAAATCATCCATTAGATTGTTTACACATGGTCAACAATACTGGCTCTGTAAATCAAAGCTAAAATATGAGAAGTAGGGGCAAGTAACATGTCAGTCCATTAATATATCAAAGTGGTATCTTAGTATCCTTACACTCAAAGGTATGGACTTAAATTTTTCTTAAGTTTACGTTGTTTTTTATGTGATTTGAGAAACTGAAAGGACCTTTGCCTTGAAATGAGGTTTTGAACTTCGCAATGATGTACATCAAATTAATTTCAGTTTTCCTAAAAAAAAATTTCTGAAGACAAAGTCAGAACTCCTTCAGGTATCATGTCCAGTGAAACCTTTTTGCAGATTCTTTTATCTTTTCTTGCACGAACATGGAAATTGCCTTTGCAGACAGTGACTTCATTTTCCAGGTTAAAAAGCCAATCTTTGCCAAAACATTTTGCGTCGTTTGAGACAAAATTACTAAAACGGACAATGAGCTGTAGGTTGAAAGGTAAATTGGAAACGCGTAGATAAAGTATCGTTTCTGTTGTTCTTAATCTGCTCATTTGAGTTTCCCCCAAATAGAACAGAAATTCAGTGAATACAGAGAATTCAGGGAATCTGGTAAGTCACTGAAGTATGGAGTGGATTCGATTAAAATCGTCTCTCTGTTGCTTGTGCCTTCCTGGCGTTGAAGTAGCATGCTGGTTTGAATGCTACTTTTTGCAAATAATTTTCTTCAAATTCTATAGATTTTATAGATTTTTCAGAATTAATTGAGGGAAAACTCGAATAAACCAATATCACTGGGAAAATGACCACTTTTCATTCCTTATGCTTATGTAACACGTTTCGTCCATCAGAAGGCCTGTGGCAACAATAGGGAAGGCACGACTACCAAATTTCATTCGTTGACTATTGGCGGACTAATTGGCAATCAGACAAAAACAGAAAATTGTGACTAAAGGTTGCCCATCGTTTATTTAAAATACGTCCTCCATGGCATTTTGCACTGCTATCAGTGTTTTCAGGAAAGGCCAGGGCTAACTTGTTCTGGTTTCATTTTCTTTGCTATACTTGAACTGGCTACTGCTAAAAAAGCTAGTTTTGTGCCAACAAGTTGACTACCAGAATTGTAGTCAACTAGACACTGTCTCATCTGGCAAGTTACAGTCGTTCTGCCTTCTCTAGGCAACAGTAGGAATCCATTTTGATCACAAAATAGTAATATGAGATTAATTTCAAAGTATACTACAACTATTTTAAAAGTATTTCTGCCTACATGCAACTCAAGATGGTGAAAGACAAAAGTCAGGAATGACACATCAACATTACAGATTCAACATTCAATCATGAAAAACCGATACATATTTCAAGAACAACAGGATTTGCAACCATTTGCACAGAAAAATCCTTACTTGAGATAAGGTTCATGGGTATGCAAGAATAATCATGAAAATTGGTGTTTCTACAATGGAATTGGTACGAACTGGGCTCAAACAAAAGAACCAATTTCTGTTGGGAAATACTGTAACAGATTTGGTACTCCCTGTGTACATCCGATATGTGTAGATAAATGAAGGAATATGCCATCAGATCAAGAGGACAGAATGGTGCGGCATTCGAGTTTTCCCGTATCACACAAAGTTGGCAATATTGTCAACTTTGTGTTACCAATTCAAATGCCATTACTT
>JBCAUG010607811.1:0-14251 GCA_038406175.1 Haplosyllis leylae | reverse complement strand
ATTGTATCAATCAGCAATAAACCTTATCAACTCTACGTACTTCTTGCTTATGTGTGACCGAACGTAAGACCTTCCTCGGAGGATCCTAGGTACCGGAGGTCTAGGAGGTTTACCCGAGACACAGATCACACTCAGTCGTACCTGAGTAGTACATCGATCTACCGCAACCAAAAGACCTCGCAATAATAAGATAGAAAATGCGGTATTTAAAACATCAGGTTGAAACAGTCATCTTGAACAGTCGTTGAATAATGAATTACGAAGTCAAAAATGACAAGGAAATTGTGTTTTGATCGTCACTAAAAAGTGAAAATATGTGCACGAAGTTTGAGGAAACATGCTAAAGTATGTTGTACGAATCATCTAACCGTGGTAAGATAATTTTCACGCAGCCGAGTATTCATTTCCGTACAGTGGGAAAACCCTAAAACCTTTGCGACGCTCACATACATTTTACATATTTTGTTGCAGATTTACATATTCTCTGTGGATGTATGTGGTGGATTATTGTCCAGCGGGGACCTCACTGTGCAGTATCGTCCACAGAGTAACGTGGGACGATGTGTACGTCAGTCCTGTTATCATGCTCAACCCCGAAGGTACGCTTTTCCTTCCTAATCTTGCCTTCCTTGTCGTGTGTAGTAGAACATGCTTCTTGCTGTAACTTCTTTCATCACTCATTTATCTTACCTTGCACACCAGTCGATAGAAGAGATTCTTGTAAATTTTGTCAGCGACCAAAATTGAGATGATCCAGTTTGTGTCGTTTTAAAGGTTGCCTAATTAATTTGTCACTTTATGTTATGTATTTTGCCAGGAAAACTTCACCTGCAGCTGGCTACAGAGGACCCTCTGAGATCTCAGACAGCTTTTCTGACGCCATTTTCAATTCCAAGGAATCAGTGGTGCCACCTGGTGGCGTCATATGGTGATCACGTGGTACGTTCACAGAAATTACATTCTCATATTTCTTCGAAATGAAGGAGATTGCATTGTTACCGCGGGCGCGGGATGGGTGGGGGGGGGAGGGGGTGGGGGGTTACAGGCCTGTAGCCAGGGAGGGGGAGGGGTACCGCCTGATGAGCGAGGCCCTAAACAGATTGTCAGGCCTGAAGCCTGGGGGGGGGGGCACCCCCGGCGGACAGACCACGTCGCGGGCAGTGACCACAAGAAGACTTTCTTATTTTAAATGGAAAACATGTCCTAAACGATATCATTTAAAGAAGGCGACTATTTCGTACATTTGACCATTTCGACTTTTGTTTCAGTGGGATGTGACAGTCCAGTACGGTCCAGGATGGACTGAATCCGATTACACCAAAATATTGTAAGTGAAAAATACTGAGCAGCAGATTCACCTAATAAAAGAAATGTTAGCATACATTTTCTTAAAATGTTGATGTTTTAACTTCTTTATCACTTTCAGAGTGAAGAAGTCGTTTCCTGTATACATGGACGATGCAGCACATTTAACAGTATTCGGAGGATCTGGGATTGTGCCTTCCTTCAAGGGTTACATCGGGAAAGCAACGGTGTACAGGTCAAAGAAGCTGAAACCAGAACAGGTAAAGACATTATTTATCACATTGTTCACTGACAGATCTTATTCGGGGTGATATACCTTACCGAGTACTCATCCCTCTAGTGGTATTTAATAGAGGTCTTTGAGAAATAAAGTTTTTTTTATTGCAGATAAAGCCTCCATCTCCATACCATCCCATGTTTGAGTTAGAACTGAGTGAGAGAGAGGCAAGTTGCACGAACTATCTCAAGTGGGTGGATTATAAAATAGAAATGAGTCGTGCTGCTTTGCAGAATGTGATAAAGAAAGGTACTTATTGCGGTAGAAGTTTTTGTTCATGGTCAGTTATTGCATGAATTTTTGGCTGCAAATAGAAGTGGTCTCCTTAAATTGAGGACAATTTTCCTCATTCGCCTAACTGCAGCACGGTGTAACCACTGTTTTACGGTTATTGTACAAAAATAACTAATTGAATACATATTAATGGATGTTTCACTGCATTTTGTGGACGTAAAACTGAGCTTCCCTAGAAAACGTGACAGTAAAATAATCTTCTACTGTGCTTAACAGAGTTGTGTTCACATTTGTATGAACATAATAACATGATAGTGTACAGTGTGTATTCATGTTATTCTCACTTCATTTTGTTGTAGATACTTGCTCAGATTTTTTCACTTCCATTGAAGCGAAGTCTTTCACATTAAAATCTCAATGCTCTCATTTTGATGGGCCAAGGTAAAGAAAGAACCAACTGGACATTGTTGAAATAAAACTGACAACTGTTTCGAAATTCTTATATTTAATTCAGATGGGTGTGAAAATCATGTGGGAATTGGCGTAATTGTACCACGAATATCCACTAATATGTAATTTGTTTACTTACCCTCAAAATTAAAAGCTCATGATCTTTTTCTTCAGATACAGACTTTATAAACCAATTGCAAAATGGATAAAACAACAAGTGTTTCAGCATGGGAATTATTCACTTTCCACAATTGGTGATCACTTGTACAGAAATGCTACACTCATGTTGGTTGGTATTTTTATCCGAAGTAAGCGGTTTGGTACTGATTTCTTCGACAGTTCGTTAAGATATTTATTTCCTTGGCATTTTTTAAAATCTGAACTATAAATGTGATTTATTCAATGCAAACGCTTCCAAAACCACCAGACATAGAAAAATATTTAATTAAAGATGGTGACAAAACTAAGTTTACTGGCACTTTAATTTTCAGGAGGAGTTGGGTCTCAAATATGTTCCGTCAGCAGTTCCTATGCTGAAACAGGCCAGTTGTTATTGCAACCAAGACGCTGCATTTATGTTATCTGTTGTGCTCAATTATGGCTTGGTTGTTAAATCTCACGAAATAAAGGTATTGTACCATTTCCCTTAGTATGCACAACGTCCACATGAAATTTTGCCATTCATTTCTCATCTGCGAAATGGTATAGAATTTGATTTCCTCACTTGACCGAGGTGGGAGACCCCTCACAGACTTCAATGCATTTTGAAATTATGAAGCAAAGTTTCACGTGAGGGAAATATCCAGATTCTGAAGTTTGTTTTATAATTGTGACGTCACACCACCCAGTCCTAAATTTTGGCCACGGAACTCCACAAACTTCTCTTATCAAAACCAGTCATAGTTGTTAGGATCTTTCTCTCATGAATTTAGTCAAATGTTCTGTTCACAGGCGCATTCCTATGTGTTGGACTGTGCTTTGGAAGGAAGTCGACTGTGTCAACTCACCATGGCGAACAAACACATTCACGGTATAGACGGTATACCTGTCGATCCGGAACAAGCTTACGGTAAATCCCATCTTTTGTTTTTACAAGGTAAACCATTTGCATAACGGTAATAACGTTTGAGTGAACTTTTTTATTTAGAGTGTAATGTTTTTTCCCCCACTTTTTGCAGTTTACTTCAAGAGTGTTGCGGACACAACGAGACAAGACAGAGAAGCTCACCATAAAACGGACGTAAGCTTTTAAATTAAATTGTATTTGATGTGAATTATGTGCTTGGCACCAAAATCTGGTGAAATTTAAAAAAGCTGGAATTTTATCACTGATTATAAATTTATTTGGACACCATTTGCTAATAGAATCGATTGGACTGGATCTGATCACACTGAGCCTGATATATTATTCAGGTCTCTCTCACACTAAAGGAAAGAGAACCTGAACGATTCTATACGACAAAAGATTTTTTTTGTGATTTTAAACTTCGGGTTGTTACCTTCCAATGTCATTGAAATTTGTAAGATACAAACTAGATTCAAACACTGTCAGATTCTAGAGAAACATGGATTTTGTGTTTGCATTGTGAACTGTGGAATGAGCTAAAACTACTTTATACAAACGACTTTTCAGATTACGACAGAGCACGTGAGACTAACGGATGAGCGGTCCCTGCAGAAACAGACGGACGAAGACGGAGATCTCTTCAACTGGATGAAACATCAAGCACAGCAAGGAGTTAAAGGGGCGCAGGTAAACGTTTTTGAGATATTTACCGCCCGTGTACGCAGTACGACGGGAAGTAATGTTTTTAGTCTGTTCACACCGCGGGGGGGGGGGGAGGGGGTTACTCCATCTGCATCCCATAATACTTCACTGGTGCCATGTTCTTTCTTGGGGGGGGGGTTACCCATCTCCATCCCATAATACTTCCACTGGTTCCATGTCCTTTCTGGGGGGTACTCCATCTCCATTCCTTAATAATTTCACTGGTCCCATGTCATTTCTGGGGTGGGGGGTACCCCAGTCCCAGGTGGACCAGGTCAGGTTGGTGTACCCCCGGGACAGGTTATGCCGCGGGCGGTAAGCCTCGTGCGGTTTCCCGCAGGAGGACTTTCTTGTTCTTTATTATTATTAAAGAATTAATCTCTTGTTTAATTGCTGGTTCGTTTAGAGTTAACATAGTCATTGAATGAGGGGGTGCTGGAATTTTGGGGAAATATTCTGGCTGTTTTATCGCAGTTAGGTGACCAATCAGCTAATTTGTTTGTCATGAAGTAGCGTGTGATGTAGCGTCAACATCGTGACGTCATATTTTGGTTTTGTCGGTATCTTGAGGCGATTTATGAACAGTTAAAATCTCAGACTAAGTCAATTTTACTCACATATTTTCACCATGATTATTTTAATCCCCGCAGAAAGAGATGGCGCGTATGCTTCACTGGGGGTCTCAGGGAATCACAAGGAACCTGAGGGAAGCCGCGGAGTACTACAGGATGGGCGCCGAGGGCGCGGATGGTGACGACCCCGTGGCGACTTATGACTACGGCGTTGTATTACTTCGGGTAGGAACCACTTTTCTGTGAGATATTGTTTCAAATTTCATAAATTGTTGGCAATAGTCCATATTTTGGATCAATCCTACCCTGTTTTTGGTTACACATAACTTCTGACTGAGGAAGATTTATCACCTGTGGCTTTTTCTTTCAAGCTTATTTAGGCGCTTGAATCACTTTTTCCTGCTCCTTTTTAACACTTCACACCAATCTAAATCTTATGAAAAAAGAAGACTTGTGGAAAAACTGCACATTTTGACATCTTTCTGTGTCGAATCTTTAATCACAATGCGGACAACTCGTATCCATAATATTTATTAAATATTTTAACAATTTAATTTCAGGGCCAAGGAACAGAAAAGAACGAGACAAAAGCAATGGAGCTGATATCCAAAGCAGCTGAACAGGTAAAAAGTTATGTTAATGTTATGTTAAAAGTTACCATAGCGAGTTTCGTATTTTGAAGTAGGAGTTGAAAATGTATATTTGGTATCAAGTCAAGAAATCAAAAGTACTGAGTTTAAATGTCTATATCACGTCTTCCTCAGGGACATATCCAAGCCATCAATGCTCTCGGATGGTATGCGTTAGAGAAAGAAAACAACGCCACGAAAGCGGTTGGGTACTTCGAACAGGCGTACAAAAAAGGAAGTGCCGATGCAGCTCACAATCTGGGGCACATTTACTACAGCGCACTGTATCCAGAAATAGGACATGATAGGGTACGCAACATGTTTGTGCCGCAAAGGGAATACAGTCCACAAATAATAAAGAAAAACCTTCATTGTTGGGAACTTGACAGGATGTCGGACATAACATTCATAAAGATTGTTCCAGAGTAGTGATCAGTACCAGAATTTCATGTCAGGGTAAAGTTTTGCTGGCCTGTGACATACTTACTTTGAAGTCCCGGAAAATACTCATAATATTCATGTTACAAGCGAACATTCGATGAAATTTGTAATTATTTGTTTGCGGTGTGCCCTACCAAGAGAAACTATGGTTTTACTGCAGCCTTTTCAGTACAATCTTCTGTTTTTTCGGCCATTCAATTTGAACGGCCAAATAATTTACTGTGTAGCTTTGTTTACTCTTCAGTGTGGTAATGTTACGTGCAAAGTTAGAATGATCTTAACTGTTTTTCTTTCAGATTTTAGCATTTGAATACTTTTCCCACGCAGCAGTCAACGGTCATATTGATTCCTCAATCATAATATCTTCCATAAATATGCGAGGTCACCCCAGCGCGCCGAGGAGCGTCAGACTCGCCATCTGGTGAGTTATTTTTGGACGCAGCGGGCGTTGGTGTAATGGGCCCATTTGCACCAAGCGTCAGCGTCAACGCACAGTTAAGCTGCGATGACGCTTGTGACATAGCTCTCATTGAAATAAATGGAATCAAACAGAGTCACTTCAGAATGGGGTTGCAACCCATATTGGAATGACTTCTTTCTTTTCAATGCTGCAAGTGGACCTTTACTATTTGGATTGGATATTTTGCATTCATTTCTCAAAACCTTTTGGGTTGGCACCAAAACTGTGTGGGGGGCAGGGGTGGTGCAGGTGGCACGAAGGCCACCCTCGGTGAGACCCCCGTGCCACCAAGTCACCAGTGAAATTAGTTCACTTCCGAACGTTTGGTAATTATTCATGTACTGAGCAAAAATATTATTTATGGCCTCAGGAATTCAATCTCTTACTCTTACAATCTCTTTTTGGATAATGTTAACCATTGTCTTAACATTTCGACACTGCTATAAGTGAATAAGTATGACGTCAATTGTACCTTTAGGCTCAAAGGTTTGTTATGGTTGAGCAAAAGCTGAGAAAAACCCTTATTCTTCTGATGATCTCCTAATAGTTTTATGGCCTACATGGAAAGTACAAATACTGTTTTTATTTGCATTTGGACTTTCTGTTTTTGTTCTATTTTAAAGAGATGTTTGTTGATAGGTGGTCGCGATTTGTCGCTGAGAAGAACCCGGCCTTGGGATGGGTGCTGGCAAAGGGTCTGAAGGCTTACAGATATCAAGACTGGTGAGTCTTTTTCATTCACAACGAACCTGTTTCGTAAGGCTGCCTTAAATTAAGTGAAAAAACAACCATGCATGACAAGACAACTTCCCATTGACATTCCGAGGTATACCGACTACGGCTCTCCGTCCCTGATCCTCCTGTCCGAAGGGACTTTACCATCGTTGGCCAGGGACCCCTCCCCTCACGGACAGACGCACACGACTGAAAATATTACCTTCCCTCGTACAACATACATTGCCTTGCAGTATTTGAACATGATTCCTAAAATTGCTTCAAGATGTGGTCCCGCTTTACAAGGAAGTGGCTCAGTAAGTTCTGCCATATTTACAAACCGCAGTTACCGTAATTTTAAAAGGACTTATTTACCTCTGTTAAGTGTCCTGGCCACTAACTGTTGATTCATTTTGATAAGGAGGGACAGAAGTGCTCTCAATATAGAAGAACAGAACTGGAGTAAGCACAGCACAAAGCACGACTTTAAATGTCATTTTAGCCAATTGAGCATTTCCCTGAAAAGTTTACTCATCATTTTGTGTTGACATCACGTTTCCTTATGTAGAGTAAAGAGATAAAAGATACTGTCAGCACAAGATTGCTGTACAGCAAATTCATGTGTATGATAGAGAGGTTGACTGCAGAAGCTGTGGGAAGATTTGAAAAAAATCAGTGGTTATTCTGAGCTAAATGACATACTAATAATATGACATTTTGCGGCTGTTTAAATTTAAATGGTAAAAGAAAAAATTTGAAATCACTTCAATGTTATGTGATAATGAGTTTGTAAGCACAGAACTTTATTGAACAGTAGAACTGTAAAGTTAATATCACGTTAGTTTTTTCCACCTGATAATAATAAAAAACACCTTGAAAGGTTATAGCTTCCCACACTCCATTAAACTTTGGAGATGCCTTCAATTAGGATACATTATCCCACAATAAAAATATCGCACTAAATTTAGACGTAGCACCTATTGTCTCTCAAATTACCATCCAAGATGTTATTTCCCTTTGATTGCAAAGAATTATTTACCTTTGAATAAAATCACTTGAGATGGGAAGAAGAAGCATGCAAATAATAACTCAAAGTGCAGTCAAAAGGTATCGATTAGTTTTGTGTGCTTTATTCGGTTTTCTTGACATTCTTGATGTTATCTGTTGTTCCAGACGTCTGATCTAGTGCACCCTGCCGGAAGAACATCTATTTCTGACTGTTTTCAATGCGTTCAGTCAATTCTGACTGGGTTTTTTACAATGGTGATCTGTGAGAAAATATATTTGGCAGCACAAATAAACAACCGATACATTTGTTTCAAAAATTAATTGTGAACTATTATACATTTTCTTACAGGCCACCATTGTAAAACCCAGTCAGAATTGATTGCCACCATCGAAAACAGTCGGATGCTCTTCTGGCAGAGTGTAGTGCACCCTGCAGGAAGTTTAGGAATTTCGGACTATTTTCAAGCATGCCACAAGGTTTTGATCTACCTTCTCAATGGGCTCTGACATTCACAGATTTCTAGCAGACATTAAGGTTTTGCTACGTTTACTGTTTGAAAACTGTGACTATCAGAGCCATCCCTGAGTCTGCTAGAAATATTCAAACATAGCTCGGATCATCTTAATTCAAATTGTGATTGTACGGTATTGTTTTGAGATGAATGTAATATTAATGTACGGTATTGTTTTGAGATAAATGTAATATTAATTAATTAATTTGTACTTCGACAGACCAATCCCTCAGTATACTGGAAATATTCGGGATTTCTTTAATATAAAATGTAATTGCACAGTATTATTCCCCAATGAAATGTATTATTGGTTACTTTGTATAGTTTTTTTTTTTCATTGATCATTATTGCCAGAATTTTCTGACATCTCGAAAACAGTCTGAAATTCTTTAACTTCCTGCAGGGTGTACTGTTTCTATTTTTAGCACAAGATAGAACAATGCTGCTGAAGTCATTTAATCTTTCCCGTCAAAAGTAGTCTTCTATTTTTAGGGATCATCCCTTAAAACAACGTTATTCCCAATACGTTTAGCAATAGATTACCGAATTATCGCGTCAATGTGGAGTATTTTAAGACAAACATAGAGTTTGAAATGATTTTAAAACTTCTTTGAGTTGTATTAGTATCATGTTGTAAATTAGGGCCCATTCACATAAATGTATGCGAAGACAATATTATTTAGTAGTAATTCAGTAGTATTATTTTGGTAGTAATAATTGCATTGCCACCACAAACGAGCATTTTCGCTTTCATTTTCTTTTTCTCTTGTGTGAATAAGTCTTAAATTAGCGAATGTTCAGCACACACAGCTTTACCTTCGTGTTAACACCTGATTGTATGTAGTATTACACAGAATGAAGTGAGTATGTGAAGTGTAATGAGGTAAATAGGTACAATTGTAATAAAATAACATTTTTCACAATGAAATTTCAGGGAAGCAGCCTTGTTGTATTATTTGATGGCCGCCAGCACAGGTGTGGAGGTGGCCAACTTCAATCTGGCTTATCTCTGCGAGGAAAATGTGGTAAGAAGAAGGCGTCTTGTGACATTTCAAGAGCAGTAAAAACTGATAACCGCTTCCTCGTCTTCTTACGTCTTGACTGTCGGCAAGTCTCGTTTGGGTTTCTGGTTCATATTCTCCTTTGAAGTTCATGGTTTATTATTTTCTACGTCTCTGTCACGTTTTCATTTTCTTTTTATTCTGATTCTTGCTCAGTTGTGTTTTTTAAAATTTTTGTCTCGTTTTCGTTTTGTTTCAACAAGCACGAATTTGATAATGTTCTCTTCCCACTATATTTTGCTGATTTTTATTTCATCGTGCGCTATTTTGTTCATGTAGGATGGTTTAACGACACTGATAGAGAAGGAGTGCACGTGGAGACATTATAACCTTTCCACTCAGCGTTCACATCAACACGTCGATCCGTATGGTAGGGAACATTGATGTTGTATTAGAGATAATCCAGAATTACTTATACATTTAAAATCTGTTCATAGATCCAAGTGGAATTGTTCCGTGTTTTCTGAGATAAGATAAAAATCACAATGGTCACCACCATTTTTTTTTTCTTGCATGAAGGCCACAATATCATGTAAAATACCAAACCAATTCCAACAAATATTTAACATAATCTCAACAGTGTTGTGGGCTTAAATGTCAAAATTCAGTATTCAGTAAAATATATGTCTTGAAAGCCTGCGCTTCTCCTTTGTCGAAACTCTGCGCCAGAGCCATTTGTGAAATCACTGAGTCTCCTATTTTAGACTTACGTGACGTCTGTGCAGGTGACGTTGACACGTATTTCATTTGGTTTTTGCAATTCACTTTTCAGCGTGGATTAAGATGGGAGATTATTACTGGTTCGGATGTGAAGTGGAGCGGAATCCTCTGCTGGCGGCTCGTATGTACGCTAATGCAGCCGCTGCCAAAGACCCTCATGTAAGGCTGCAACTCTTAAGGCCCGTTCACACTCTGCGATTTGTGACTGCGATTTGTTTTTGCTTACAATGGGTTGTATAGGAGCTGCTGAGGTTGTCGCAGTTGCACAGTGTGAACACTTCCATTGAGTCCTGTACAATCCATTTGTTGCGATAAGGGGAATCGCAGTTGCAATCAGAAAAAAAACGCACAGTGTGAATGAGCCTTTAAAAATTGTGCGCAACTCTGATGTGTTCTGTCTTAAATTATATTAGGAGCCATTTAAGTTTGAAGAACAAGATGGGTCTCATTTCGTATCAAAAGTAAATTTGAAAAACGGGAGAGTACCATGGTTAAGAGCGTAATTTGTAAAGATTTTCATCATATTACCGTATTTCACAAGTATAATGTAACTGGAGGTTTTGTACAAGTGGATGCGGTGGAACATTTGTTTGAAGGTTATTCTGTTAGGCAATTATCTTCCATTTAAATGTGGAAACTGTGTTTGTGAAATGATGCATTAATGATGATTGAAAGTATTTTTTTTTATCACACTCCTTCTGCGGCAATTTATTTTTTGTAAAATAATTAACCGTAAAATAGAAGAATCTTTTGTCTTCATTTAAACTCTGCGTTTTGTTTTACACTTCAGGCTTTATTTAACCTTGCTGTCCTGGTAGAAGAAGGGATAATTGTACCAAAGGACGTTTGGAAGCAAATTAAATTGTCAGCAAGAGCACAGAAGTCTAATATCACTATTCTTACTGAACTTTACACCAGGTCAGTTCTGTACAACTTGTATTTTCCGGTCACTCTATTGGGCGACCACTTGTCCTTTAGGATCTGAGGATTGGGGTAGAATTACTGAAAATGTAAAGAACAATTTCAACAACTTCTTTTTATTATTACCTTAAATATTTAAACAATATTGTTCTGTCTTTGTCTCTAGATGTAAGGAGTCGGTGCACACTGAAGCGTACCTCCCTTGTAGTCTAGCTTTGCTACGTATTCAGTTCCTAGATGCATGGACCCGATATAATACTCTAGTCAAGGTGAGCACTTACTTTATGTAACAAATTAACTGTTCACTGTACTGACAAGGCATTCAACTAATTCAGAATTTCAGGAAGGTAATACCAGGCAAATTCCAATTTAATATTTTGTCTGTCAAATTCAGTTTTCCAGTGTAGAATTTCGTCACTTAACTTCATTATGATCTTTCTTTTCAGTTCTCTAGTATACTAGGAACAGCAACAGTGACCGCTGTTACTTTATCCACCCTCTACAATTTCATCAAAAGTCACAGAGTGCAGGTTAACACTGTGTAGGTGAAGCCGAAAATGAAAATGAAGTCTTCCGACCATTTACCATTTGCCTTCGGCTTTTTTTTTAGCGACAGGATGAAAGATCTTCATTTTACAGAGAGTAGCTCGCGTGGGTGAGTGTCTTCGTACATGTTTTGCATGGATTCATTAATGTTCATAAATGGTGTGCACACACCCTGAAGAAACATTCCAAAATTATGTGGGTTTATTGTTTAATGTCTCATTCCATAAGGTATGTTCAGTATCTCAAGAATCACACGCAACAAAATGTCTGTCTCAGTAAATTTTATTCTTACTGCAACTCACTTGATTGTTAATGTAAAATATTACGAAGTGCAATACTGTTGAATATATCTCCATAACGATGTCATTCCGGTGCTGCTTTACAAGCCCAAGGTTAAAACGTTTTCACAAATAATAAGCCGATGTAGATCTTCAACTTTTTGTAAGAATGCATTCAATGAAAAACGTAAAGGAAGTCCCAGTTAATATGTATGTAGTTGTTTTTTATGTACCAGGCGACTTCTTTTCATGCTATGGCAGACTTACGTGGTGCCAATGAAAATAGTTATGTCAAGTTTTAATTTATTATTGGAGGAAGAAGAAGCGTCCAGGATTTGTCGAAAGACATTGATTATTTTCTTTATTTTCCATATTATTTCTTCGGAAAAAAATCCATACTAATAAAAGAATTGTCAACTGGAGCGTCCCTGGCGCCCATTGCATGAAACAGCGTACATTTGCCAGTTAATTTATATATTTTCTTTTTGAGGAATAAGAAATAAGTATATTTCCGTTAGGTTTAAGATATCGTATGCAACCAAAAGTTTGTACTAGATTATAGGAATCTGTTCTGCAGCCAGTATTTGGAGTCTTCTCTTTCATGCAATGAAATATATTTTGAATGAAATTGTTTTTGAATAAAATTTGTTACTGTTTCACTGTATTATCGTTTTAATTTTGTTTTGACGTAATAAGGAATTTCAGTTAACTGGCACTCCTTTTTTCAATCAGTGCGTAACCTTGCGAAAAACAACCTTGATCAATGATGCTCTACAGGATAAAAAAATAACGGAATTTCTTTTCTGTATCATCAAAATTGAAGGGAATGAATCCACAGACACTGTCAGACAGCAGTACAATGGCATTGAAGATTTGCGTGCTTTGTTAAAATTGTAAGGGAGAATTGTAGGAAAAAAGCTTAAGAAAAGAAATGCAAAGGTGTGCATTACCCTTTAAAAATACTCAAATGTTTTGGCCTGAAACGACAATGGAATATGATGCTCAAAGGCAGAAACAAGTAGATTCACCTGTTGATTTAAGGAATCGTCGTCTTTGCCGTCAGTAGTCTCATGTCACGACATCACAATTACATTCAACAGCTTCAGTACCTACCTCCCAGAAAAAGGAAAAGGCCTGACATGATCAATAAAAATGGCTGCTGCCACTTAGCTTAATCCAGAAGGGAACCGAGAGGACTTACCTACCTATTTAAGCCGCGTTCGTAAAGCATTTTTCTACATGCTTCACAGTGACATGTTAGTTCAGACAGAGAGACCGACAATGGAAAAACATACGGAATAAGTTACACCGACACATCTTTGTATTTACAGAAGCAATCTGGATTCAAACACCTGTACCTCTGCGTATTCGGTGTTTTTAATCTAATTTTAATTGATTTTACGATGAAGATAATGGAAAATGTAATCGTGATCTCACATCGTAAAGGCAGTAGTAGTTCACCGAGCGACATTTGGCATTTGCCAGGTAGCCTATCTGCGCAAACATTGATTAATTAGGAGGTAAGTTCTTGTTATTCTGTTAACAATATCTCAAAACGAACCACCAAGAATGATACCCTTAATTCCTGGTAATGCTTTTGCCAATGCTCATGGATGACCATCGTATCTTCTGTGTCGTTCGTTTTTCATTACTGACACAATTACATCTATTTATTTTATCTGTTTTTATTACAAGTGGCTGATGCAGATAACAATGTAATAAGAAATAAAAACAATTGGATTTTTAAAGCAAAAGGCAGGACCTTAATAATTCATCATGAAGCATGTCTGCCTGCAAAGCGAACATGACAGTGACATTTTAAATAATAAAGAAGCACTCCTCCCAGGAAATTCCATCCATAATCGGTCTCCACCCTGTTATCTAACAACATGTTTGCATTTATTCTACAGCAGCTTTTGAACGGAGAAAAATGTGAAATTTTACACAGACGTCATATCTTTGGAAATCGGCGAGGGAACAGATATCGGCAATTCAAAGAAGAAAGTAGCCTTTGATGTTCTTAATATTTTTTTTATCTCTTTATGTACTCCATCGGACTTTCGTATATTTCATAAGGCGTATTTAACTGTCGCCTTGACTGTCGCCCAAAGGATTAAGTTGCGACACCCACAGACAACATTACGTTACGCGTTTTTCAACAGGCGGAAAAATGTCTCACGCCTCCAGGGGGATTGAACTGTTCCCTGTGACAATACCTTTATAATGTTGCCTGTAGTCACATTCTCAAGACGGAGCAGTTTTCTCTCATTTTTTCATAAGTTCAAATATTTCAAAGGATGAGATGCTTGTCTAGGTACGTGCCACTACTGTATGAGGCACACGACCTTGTTGCTG
>JBCAUG010607700.1:1380-14252 GCA_038406175.1 Haplosyllis leylae | reverse complement strand
AAAGGTCCAGACCAAGATCCTGGCACAACACAGCCAGAGGGTAATTCCACCCACTTAACATTCCCCAGAGGGGGGGCACGCATCCCTGGCGCCCCCCCTAGATCCGCCAATGAAGTAGATGAAATATATATTAATGAGCAGAGTGAGACTGGAAAATTTAGAAGAAATTTATGCCAAGCAAAGCAAGGCTGGAATTTTTTTTTTGAAATAATATAAAATAAGGGCCCTAAAATGCATTGTTTAGCTCTTTTTCAGAGGGTTTTTAATAAAAAGTGCTGAGAGGTGCATAAGAGATAGTCCCTATCTGGGACAGCCCCCCCCCCCCTTGGATCCGCTACTGACAAAACATTACTTCTTGGAGCATTGACAATTATTTTGATACTTTTTTTCTATTCTTTGTGACATCACTTGATTTCCTTCCTGTTACACTTGCCTTAGATCTTAGCTCGCAAATCATTGCTTGATGAATTTCACATAAGTAACCAGATTAATCATGGTTTTAAACAGTGGCGGATCCGGGATTTCCCAGGGGAGCGCCAACCTATTATTTTGGCCAATTTTTCCCCAAAACTGCATGAAAATGAAACAATTTTGGGCCAGAGCGGTGGTTCTCCCTCGCACCCCCTAGATCCGCTAATGCAACACGTGGGCGATATTATCACTTTATGGGGATATAAACTAGATTTTTGACGAAACAACATTACCTCATGCCTCTACTACCCGCATCACTTTTACAGAAACATAGTGTAATACGCTGCAGCTGACAAACATATCTTCCCGCGCCGTTCTGTAGAACGCTTTTCAAAAAATTACTTGGGATCGATCTGTTCGACATGTTTGACCTTCCATCAATGACCTTGACTTAGATCTAGATCTATATTAATTCGCAATTCCCAATAAATAAATAATTCCTTTTTTCTGGTAAACCACAATCAATTTTGTGTTATCGTTTTAAAAAATTTCAAATATTTTAGTTGTGCATGGCCTTCAACAACAATCTAAATGGTTTTAATATAGAACTACTTTCTATATGTAGTCCGAGAACAACTTTATTGTTCTTGGTATACAAGGCCGGTAACGCAGAATATGTTTTAGAAAGATTGATTTTTGTTGTAAAATGTCAGAAATTAGATCTAGCAAGGATGACGAACTTGAAGAAGGTGGAGACTTAGGGTTGGGTCGAGGATTGAAGCCAGGAGGTATCCCCAATGTAGATATGCACAGCGAAAATGACAAATTTATTCTTGCGAAAAACAGGCCAAGAAGTCCTTCTGTTCCATTGCTCAACAGGTGATGTTATATCTCTTACGATCTAGATCTAGATATCCAATCTGCCACAAGATTACGCGTTGGGAAAAATTTACTAGCAGGGAGAGCTTTCCAGGAATAGAACCAAAAATATTCGGCTCTGTAATTGAGTCAATCAAGACATTTATTACACATCTATTATAACTTTGGGCAGTGGCAGTTAGATCTAGATCTAGTCTACTTGAATCTATTAGCAAAGTCCGATCAATCTAATTAGATAGTTCTAATAATGATGATGCAGCTTCGGTTAAAACGAACTGTCGAAACAACTTAAAATATACTTGAGATAGTATCGCTCGTTCATTTTCAGGGAAGAGAAATCGCTTTTACGATCACAGTCCGTGCGACCTAAAGCCACATCTCCATTACCTCTTCATCATAAGTGTGGCAGATCAAGAAGAGCCAGTGATGGAAGCACCTCAGAGGAATTCCCTGCCTTTGCTGAAGTTCCATTCGGGACAACTCTCAGACAACAAAAAAAGTTATTTGAACAGAAGCTAAATGAAATATTTCCAACCAGAAGAAAGTCTGTCGAAGCGAAAGAGGAAAAAGGTATTTTATTCTGATTGTTTTTCTCGCTGAGTTATAAGTGGAACACATTTGTTTACGAAGAGTCGCTAATAAAACATGCACTTCGATCCAGTAAAAGTATGCAGTAACGTAAATTCCATGATGCATGCTAGATTTTCCGTTGATACATTTTCTATTGTAAGAAGCCTTTTCTAATTAATAAAAAATTCAAGAATATTTGTTCCAGTATTTAAACAGTATTGAGTTTGACCCGAAGGACTGACATTTATCCGGCAGGTTCTGCACTTATTTACTCTCTATGTAGTCACGTAAAGCTGCCTGTAGTTTATGTATATTATCCTCTCAGCAGAAGTTGTATTATTGCACACTTATCCCTTTTTGTTAAATATTATGTATTTGAATCGATCACATCTTGTGCATTTATTTACATTCACAAACAGTATCTGATAATTCGTAGTAATTAATGAACACGCCTGTGAGGGCTGAAGAACTAAAGCTCTGTTTACACTTAACATTTGCGTGTGCGTCTGCTTCAACGTCTGCGTTACCCGAGTGTTTACACTTAACAGCTTACTTTGCATGTCCGTGTGCGTCAAATTGCATGAATTTTCTAGGACACACTCTAGAAACATTCCACGTGGTATTGTTTTGATGCTCATACTAAGTGGAGCACATAAACAACGTTTTAACTTAAGATGTTCCTGTTTTTTCTGCGTTAAATGTCAGTAATATTAAATAAGCGCGCGAAAATCGTAATTTAACGGCTTTGTGACCACGTTTTGACAATATGCCTCCAAAAAGATCAAAAAAAAGTCAGAAACAGCAACAAGATGACAAAGAGGAGTATGATTTCAAAATTAGATTGATTGAGGTGATACAGATGTATCCGGAAATTTATGACATACAATCAGCTGGTCATAAAAAAGATTATATTTGCAATGCAGCATGGCAGAAAGTTGCTGAAGCTATGATGGCACAAGGTAACTACAGTATATGAATTTGTTGAAATATCAATTTTATTAACAGTGCGCAATGTACAAAGATATTAATAAACACTTTTAAATTTAGTGGAATTCTGTAAAGATATGTGGCGTTCAGTGAGAGACCCATTTCGTAAAAAAGGGCTCGCCAAGAATATTGGTGGACCTGGGGCTTGTGGAGGCAAAAAGAAATCTGGTGATGCAGCACCTTCTCAAGCTGAGCAAGTTGATTCATGGCAATATTACGAAAAGATGTCATTTCTGCACCCATATCTCTATATAAGAGAGTAAGTTTCCTCTTAGTATATACAGATTTCATTTATGCATGTTTGAATCCACTTAGTACACATATAATGGGTTAAAGGAAAAACTTTTTCAGTCCACTTGGTATTGATTAATTGTTAAATAATGTACATAAACCACTTAGTATAGAATACCAAGTGGACTGAGAATAACACCTTTAAATATTGTGGAAATGTATACCAAGTGTAGGAAGAAAACACTACACTTGGTCCACCTAAATACTGTGGCAAATGTATACCAAGTGTAGTGAACAATGAAGTAACAAATGGCATTTATGTATACTATCTGGCAATCTAACAATAAATATAACTCATAGGTCCACATCTAACATGCCAAATAAAAAGAAAACTCCATCTGCTACCGTGTCTGAAGCAAGAGATGAAGAAAAAGAGGCTGGTGTTGTGGAGACAGTGGATGGTGAAGGTGAGGTTGTGGCAAGTACAAGTACAAGTACCAGTGCTTCAGATGAACGGGAGCTACAAGAAACGCCTGTGCTGAAATCAAAAGCATCTGGGAAGAGGAGCTCTGAAAAAGCTGAGTTTCAGAACAGATTGTTAGATCTTTTTGAACGTGATATGCAAGCTAGCAAAAATGTCGCTGTTGATGATGAAGATCCTGTTGATCTCCAAGTAATGAGCATGACAAAGCACATAAAAACTGAATTGCCTACCAATGAGAGATTTTCAACCCTGATAAAATTGCAACAAGTTCTCCATGAGAACATTGAAGCAAGTAACCGTAAAAAATTGATGGCACGACTCTTGCACCTGTTGCAGCTGAGGCACGACAGGGTTTCTTTCAGGTTGGAACTGCTGAAGTTACTATTCAGCAACAACAACAACAATCAGCTGTTGCAGCTCCTCCACCAATGCTACAGCAACAACCGCAAACGGTCCAATAGCAGGTTTTTCAGCATCAGAGCACGGCTCCAATGCCACAACTCCAAATGGGTAACAACTTGTACACTGAAAGGACCCTGCGCTACCAGGAACTTTAGGTAAATATACAACAAAAATTCAAACATTTTACTCTACTTGGTATACTTTGGGATCTCTACTTGGTATAATTGTTCTTGTCACGGAAAGTGTCCATACCAAGTGGACTTTAATAAAAAAAATTTAAAAAAGAATTATTTACATACCAAGTGGAGTTCACCTGTGTTATGATTGCAAAATTATATTAAGTGGAGCTGACAAAAGTATATACCAAGTGGTTTAAATAATGACACATGGGTAATACATACTAATTGGCAAGAGTTCTTCATATATGTCTTTAATGGTGTTGTAAGCGTTCCCATTGCCATGGAACTTCTCCTTCTGTGCTGTTAAAATAAGTTTTATAAAGATCTCTAGTTTGCAGTGCCTCTTTTGCTGAGTGATATCCGTGTCTTCTTGACATATTCAGTACATGACCCTCTGGAATGATTGCAACACCATCTTCATCTACAGTTAGTGTGTTTGTATCTGTGTAATCTTTTATATCTGTCAGGAAGTTATGCAGGCAGCACATAGCCATAGTAACTGCATCAACATTTTCTTCTTTTAGCTGAATACATCAGTTTAGTAGCCTCCACCTCTGAGAGAGAATTCTAAAGGCATTCTCTACAATGCGTCATGCCCGACTTAAGCGATAATTGAAGACAGCTTTGTCCAGGGGTAAATTTTCACCTTTGGCTTTTCTTGGGTAGGGCCTCATCGAATCTGTACGTAGGGGGAAAGCCTCATCTCCAACTATGCAATGGGGTAGAAATCCTATATTTGGTGCATTGGGAAGAGCCTTGGGAGGGGGAATATCCAGTTCACCATTCAGAAAAGCTTGTCCAAAAGCACATCTTCTAAAAACACCTCCATCTGCATTGCTGTCGAGTTGACCAACATCAACAAATATGAAACGATAACTGGCATCAACAAGAGCCATTAAATTAATGGAGAAGGTGCTTTTATAATTTCTGAATATGCCACCACTGTTTCCTGGAGCCTGTATGACAATGTGCTTGCCATCAAGCGCACCAATGCAGTTTGGGAAGTTCCAGTGCTTGTAGAATTCCTTTTCAATTCATACCCATTCCTCTTTTGTAGGTGGAGCCATTTCAATCGGAGTTAGAACATCAGCTATAGCTTTACTTGTTTCTGTTACTGCTTTGCAGCTGACATACGGAATTTGTTTGATAAACTCCTGTAAGAGTCTCCATGCGACAAGAAACTAGAAAAGAAAAAAAATGACACTTGGTATATCTGCTTAACCTATGTCAGTTTATTAATCCGCTTGGTATGGATTAATGATAATCCACTTAGTATCTTGTCACGTGACTTAGTTTTCGGCGCCATTTTTTCTCTTTAGACATCTTTTGAAATTCAAGCCCAAATTTGCTTAAATTAAGCCTTCCAAATGCTCAATTACCAAAATTTTGTAACTATGCAGCAACTTGAAAGCATGTACAAGAAGTCTGTGGACAAATTCAGTAACTTCCAGGCTGTGACAAAGAGCAACAGAACATTAACCGAAATGAACAGAATGATAGCGAAGGTATTTCTCTCAAAATTTTTTTTCAACCCTCACAGGCACTGTGGATGGACAGAAGATACTAATTGGCAATGTATTAACTTTAGGGAAGCTGTAGGCAACATTTGAGACTTGTGTGGCAATGTTTTTTTTTTTTTTTTCCGACCACATGCTGTATACTAAGTGGTGCAAAGATATGATACCAAGTGGATTATGATCATTGTACAGTTGATACCATGAGTACTAAATAATAACTTTAATATTGTAGTGCGGTCATTCAAACATGAAGGAGAACAACATGACTCTTCACATCATTGCGCATCACTTTCAAAAGTCAGTACGGAAGATTCGAAACTACCTGAAGAAGTTCCTGATAAGTCACCGACAATGGGTTGAAAAGATCGGAAACACATTTCTGAACAGGAAAGGATTAACGTACAATGATTAAAAGAGGGTAATTACTTTATGTGATGTTCTGTTAGATGAACTGGGATTGATGTGTGTTGCCAAATTATGGGGAAAGCATTTTGCCATCATAATGAAGGATTACGTGTGGACCACTGGAATCGGTATAACTATTGAAGACTGTGCGATTGTGTTTGCATATGGCAGTAATCTAATCTTTGTTGATACTATTGACATTGTTGTAGCTTCTAAAACAAGTGCTGAACAATATGAGACACCATTCTACGCCAGTGATCCACAGGAAATTGCAGTTTATTTGTCACTGCAAAACCCTGATGCACCTGCTTCCGCTGCAAACAATGTACAAGTGGTACAAAGTGATGATGACCGTAATATGACTGATTTCTTGAAAGGTCTTCTGCAGAAGAATGGTTTTAAAACAGCTGAAACACCGCTTAGTACAGATGTCCCAGAAGCAAGTGACGCCTCATTAGATCCACTTGGTATGGTGAACAGTACTCAACTTGGTATGGAAAACCAAGTAGATTCAAATACGGCGAACATTGCTCAACTTGGTATAAACAACCAAGTGGAGTCAAATATGGCGAACATTGCTCAACTTGGTATAAACAACCAAGTGGATTCAAATACAGCAAACATTGCTCAACTTGGTATAAACAACTAAGTGGATTCAAATACAGTGAACATTGCTCAACTTGGTATGGAAAACCAAGTGGATTCAACAGATCAATACCAAGTGGTTTCAAGCACAGGACGGAAGAATCGTAAAAGATGTAAAAAAAAAAAATTCAACCAATGTGCAGCCACCAAAGAAGAAAACGAAGAAAGTAACAGTTTCCACAAGGAACCTTCGTTCTAGCAGTTACTTTACGGCTCCCAGGAAAAGCAAAAATTCGTCTAAGACATTGTTCAGCCTTTCTTTAGAAGATATCATTGGCAAGAAGCATAGAAGGCAAGCAGCACCAAAGAACCTTGAGGAAAATGATCCAGTGAAGGAACACCTTGCAGAAGAGGACTTGTCGGATGTGTCTCAAAAGTCTGATCATGCTTCAGATTACGAAGAACCTGAAGAAAGAAATATCAAGACTTCAGATGGGAACTTAAATGTTGTCAAACATGGAATATGCAAAAAGCCAAAAATATTGAGGTCTTTTCCTTGCCCAGTCTGCAAGGCAAACCACAAGGATGTTACGTTTCACAGTAATAGTAAACTGAACAAGCATATGAAGGAGGACCACCCGACATTCCGCTTCCAGTGTGTTAAATGTGAAAAAGAATACGGATCATACAATGCATGCTACAAACATATTGTGTGAAGACATTATTTGCACAGACACAAGTGTGATGCATGTGGGAAGGGCTTCCCGTATCCGAGAGAACTGACTTTCCACAAAAGAACTCACACCAAAGATGGTTTGATTCCATGTACGTGGCCCAAGTGCTTAAAGAAGTTCACATCAAACAAGTCGATGTTTCAACATCTGCAGGTACACTCGGACGAGAAATGGGTCTGCAAAGTTTGCCAGCCAGAACGTGAGTTTGAAACTTACAGTAATTTCAGACAGCACAATAAAGGCTTTCACAGCCCCCCTCGTTTTCTGCATACTGCGGCACTTTGTGGAAGTGGCCCTACCAAAGGACGAACCATCAGAAAGAATGTGATAGATGTAAAGAAATAAAAGCTGCAAAAGATCAGATGCCCGAAAACCCCAGGAAACTGCGCATTAAAAAAGAATTTAAATGACATTGACATTTAGTATTAAGAAAGAAACGGTTTTTACATTCTACTTGGTATGCTAAGTTTTTCAGTTTATATTCTGTGTGTTGGTAGGATCATCACTCGACTTGGTATATTTGCTTTACGCAACTTGGTATAGAACGTGTCTTTTTTTCCACAATTAGTAGAAACTAATTGGTACAGTTGCTTTATGCAACTTGGTATAGAATGTGTGTTTTTTTGTTATACTAAGTGGATCCGAATATTTAGTAGGACCTAATTGTATACTTGTTGTACACAACTTGGTATAGAACGTGTCTTTTTTCACAATTAGTAGAAACTAATTGGTACAGTTGTTTTACTCAACTTGGTATAGAAAGTGTGTTTTTTTATACTAAGTGGATCCGAATGTTTCACAATTAGTTGAAACTGACTTGATTACTCCACTTGATATAGTTCTTCAGTAACACTTTTCGTTTTTTATACCAAGTGGTTTCAGAATTTTAACAGTTTTTAAGTGGAATTTTTTGTTTACCATTTTAAGTGTTTACAGGTAATCACTTCATGAACTTCTTTATGACTAATTAAGGGATTGCACTGTTTGCATCAGGACCGTACCAATTTTTGTATGTGATAGCACATACAAAGTGTAGTTTTTATGGTCAATTTTTAAAACACACTGTTCTGTGTTTATGGCCATATTCTGTTCTTGGCTATTTTAAGGTTTTACTTGCCTCTTAGTATTTAATAAACTACTTTCTGGATACTTACATGAGTGTTAGAATCAGTTTCTGTTTGGCAGAAATCGGCTCGTGCATGTATGTCCATTTCTTGGTAATCTTAGGTTTGACCAATTTCAGTAATTCCTCGAATTTTTCAACATTCATTCGATACATGCCTGTGAATCTTTGGTTGAAATGATGCAAATCTGGATACATTTGATAAAATTCCCCCTTTTCCTGTCTGAGCAGGTTGATAGGATGAACCCACCATCGCCTTTGTACATTTTGAAGTTGCAGAAATAATAGAACAAACCAAATTCTTCGATTTCTCCTTTTCTGGAGTAATTCCATGTGCCGTTTATTAAGTTTTCTCATAATTACCGCTCTTTTTGACAAGATGCAGACAACATTTTAAGTTTATAAATAGCAAAATACATAGCAACAACAGCTGACTCCACTTGGTACCCGTTACAACTGTGCAATTTAACGCACACGCAAACGTCGAAAATGGGTCCCAAACCCATTCTTTGCGTTTCACGCAAACGCACACAAAAACGCAATGGTAAGTGTAAACACCTCCACTTGGTATCGTGGCACCCATAGTTTGCGTCAAACGCACACGCAAACGCAGACGTTACGTGTAAACACACCTTAAGAGTATCACATCATCATTTTTTCGCCCACGATTTAAGATAGCCTTTAGACAACCTGGTTCTACAGATCTAATCTACTTTTGTTCGTTTTCGTTATTGAATGTCCATGTTACAATCTTCCTAAATCCTGCACAATTAAAACATCATTATCGGTGTTGTTTTGTGTATGAGCGTACAAGGAGGCACCATAATCGCGCGTGGTAACAAAAGAAAAGTTAATAAGAATTAAAGTTGTATTTAAAATACTTGCTGCAAAATGTTGTCCCAATAATTATCTAAGTATATAATATTGGATATGATCTTAGTGAGGTTTATCAATTGAATAAAATTACGTGAAAGAATTTTGTCCTGTGCTGTACCATTAGCTAGTTAATGTCAGATTCGGCAATTTAAAGAGCAAAATAGCTCAGCATTTGTTGAAAATATTGGAAATACTGTCCCAGGTCATAGTTTCTGTTTCAATTTGTAACATGTTCCTTCTTTACGCTTAGACGGAAATAAAGTGAACAGCAATGAAAAAGTGGTTATCATTCTGCAGGAGAAGTTAAGAGAAGCGGAGAATGTAAGTAGTCGTTGAGAAGTCTTCTTGTCAAAGAAATCGCAGAATAATTGGAATTTACTTGGGAAAGGTATATCTCAGATACCGATGTCTATGTAGGTTTTTTTTCGAAAAGTATATGTGAATAGCAACAAAAATAGCAAACAAGCATTATCGTATTTATTTCATTCCTTAGTTTTTGTTTTGCTGTCCTATAGGAAGCAACAGTCATCAAGTAAATGGAGATGAACATATTGATGAACAGCCTAATAATTTATCACACTTATATTCTCAGGACGTAGAACTCTTGCGTCAGGACCTGGAAGCTTGCAAACAACAGTTACAATCAAAATACTTGGCCCTTAGAGCTCTACAAAAACAGGTTAGATGCACGTTTCCCAACATATTTGCTTGACTTGCATCGCATATTTTGTAAGCATATTATTTTTGAAAATTGTGTGATACACTGAGAACAAACGGGCAGTAATCAGCTGTGGGTAGTATAATTTACATATTTAAGAAAAAAATGGTATTTTAACTGATACTGTTTATGTTAATCACTAATGGAACTGAGGAAATTGATGTTGGCGTGTGCCGCCTGTGGAGTTACCATTTTTGGCTGTTAAAAAAGTTGGCTAATCTAAGAGATGTTGGTTTTGATGAAAATTTGGCTTCGCAAGGTGCAAAAAGTGGCTGTTCACCTTCCATGTGTGTCATGTAAATCAATATGTCGACATGACATAACATGTAAATGTCGTAAAAAGTGAAAAAGTCATTCTGAATGTAATTATATTGTCATGCAACTGGTGTTTGCTGGCATGATTCAATAATGTAAGCATTTTCTGAAAGGCATTGAATACATTACCATTGATTTAGAATTGATATATCAATTATTGAGTGCACGCAGTACTTATATTGCAATACAAAGTAGACTATGAAAGAAAATCAATTTTAATCACTTTTTGTAATCCAAAACGTATGTGAAGATAAAGAAGCTACTTCCTTTTAATGACATTAACTTTGTCTCTTCACTTTAATCGATATTACACAGCTGCATGGGCCTAAAAATTTCCACATGTATTGCCATGAGTTCTTTACGATTTGACTGCTGGAAATCGATATGCCAATATTAGCATCAAAAAGCAATTTGTATCAATTTTTATCATATTTTTCAACAGAATTTTGCAGTACAAAGCCAGCAAATAGATAAAACACACCAGGCAAAACTTATAAACAGACAGTTAATCCAGGTAAAACATCTACATTTTTCGGAATCTGAAGTATCTGTAAGCTTGCTTGGTTTATGGAATGCGCAGTTTTTGTTTTGGCGTAATTCTCCTTCAATACGAACAGTAAGAAATGAAAGATATTTTTGCCTTTTTAGGTGGTTTAAGTGTAATATAGTTTGGCAATTGGCAATTTTTGACTGGCTATTTGGGACACATCCTTTCGGAATTTTTTGTCATATTTTGTTCATAAGACATTCCTTGGACATATTTTGGTCATTTTTGAAATATGTAATTTTATGATGACTCCAGAGCTGTTTGAGTACTCATGAGAAAAGACCCTATCAGAAAATTAAAAATGTTTTCTCAGTGAAAGGGTGATGATTACCCTCTTTTCATTCTCAATGAAGAATGATGAATACCCCCTTCCTGGATGGCAGGTGTATAAGCTACATCATCAGCCAGTTTGATTGGGGATGTGACAGTGAATCACAGGACCTATTTTGACCAGTTTTTAAATATGTCAATTTATGATGACTCCAGGGCCATTTGAGTACTTTTCCCAAAAAGACCCCATTCAGAAAATAAACATTTTCTTGATGAACGAACATTGATTACCCCCTTTTCAATTTAGTCTAAGGAGGGTAGGTATATAGACTATGTGATGGGCTAATTTTTGGGGAGATGTGACACACATAGGGGGTTGATGTGGGCTGTCAAATCAGCCAGTTCAATTTTTTTGACACATTTGTGATGGGTTAAAGGGTACCTAGCATTCACTTGTCTTTTTCAAGATTGAGTCCATAGTGTAGCCTGGGGTCTGCTACAAGTCACTTTCTTGTGGACTTTTTGGACATTTTGACACATGACTTGTTATGACAGGTACACACAATTGACCAGTTAGGTCACCTTCTTTTGCACTTATTTTACATTTTACCACTTGACTTTTAATATTACATATGACAAATTACTTAAACCACCTCAGTCCGGCAGAGGACTATTTTTGTAGTGTTGTTCATCCAATAGGTGTCTTTTTTTCTAACTTTAAAAATTGATAGAACTAATTCATTATTCTCGTACTTTTGTACACCCATCTACTGTTACTTCTTATTTTAGGAATTAAACGGGCTACAGTTTCAATTGGATTATCAACAGAGTACTTTAATGGACGCTCAAAACCTCTGGGTGGATCGTTTTAATAGGTTAGTAAAACGTTGCACAGAAACTTTTAACTCCAAGACTAAGAAATGATGTATTACATGTATTTGAAAGATATTTTATCAGATAAAGGTAGTGAATTATACTGTTAGACTTGATAACTGTACATCAGTTTTTTGTGTAAGTGTGTAAGAAATCAGAAAAATATTTTTATCTTTCAATGGATTTTAAAAGCTAAAAAATGTTTCCACACAGAGTATGTGATGAAAACAATGCTTTGATGGCCACATTAGAAGCTCGATCGGATCAGATGAGAAAAATGACTGCTGAGAAAATGGGTAGGAATATCTACGACCAGAATTAGTCAATATTTAGACATGTACTGATTGACCTGATTTGTTTCCCGAAGCGGAACTTTCTATTTACAATGATTTGAATGATATCGGAATATGCAACTCATTACGCGTGTCTCATTGTAGCTGTTGAAAGAGAAAGGGATGAGCTGCTGGCTTTACTGGATGTACAAGAAAGACAACGGTATGAAGTAACAAGGTCACAATCTACTGCAGAGGAGCAGGCGTATAATAACTTCACTTCAGCCGAGGTTAATTTCTGTTGTTTCGCTTTTATGCAGTTGCCTACAACTATCAGACATAACATTGAATCCACAGAACTTCGAAAAACTGTTACAAAATAAAACAGAAACAAGAAAGTCCTTCTGCGTGAACGCAAGAGGCATACCGACCGCCTGTGTAGCCGACTTGTCCGGGGGGGGGGGGTACTCAGCCTGACTTGTACCGGGAGGGTA
>JBCAUG010607589.1:0-14253 GCA_038406175.1 Haplosyllis leylae | reverse complement strand
CAAGATCCTGGCACAACACAGCCAGAGGGTAATTCCACCCACTTAACATTCCCCAGAGGGGGGGCGCGCGTCCCTGGTGCCCCCCCTAGATCCGCCAATGCTTTCTAATTCATGGCACGTCATTCAAATGCAGGGTGGCCACGGCCCAGGGAAATCAGGGAATTTGGATGTTCATTTTTTGCAGACAGGGAAAACACAGGGAATTTGCCAAAAATATTAAAATATGATTTCACACAGGAATTCAACTCCCAACACAGTATGTTTTGAAGTTTTAAAAATTAGAATATATACAGGGTTGTGGTAGCTACAATTTTTGGACTTTTTGAAGCAAATGGTGGGGAGTCAACCCAATAATGGAATAACATTTTTGCAACAGACTCAATTGCATTGTTATTGTAGTTTAGAAAATAATATTAGTACTTATATCTGTGGGCAGGGTAGTGGAAAACATATTTTGAAGCTGAAGAAAAAACGCAAGGAAAAAATTGAAAACACAGGGAATTTTGATTTGATCGAAGTGTTGCCACCCTTAAATGAAAGGAGTACTTACTCTGCAGCGCATATTCGGTCGCATTCTCACTGTAGTACCCTCCCACAACGCGTAGGAAATCTTTTTTACAATTCTTGGATACATTTGCCAGGTCGGTATAGATCTCCTGGTTGTCTTTCAGGCCTTGTATGTACGGAAACGTTTCGGCATCCTTAAATATTCGCACAAGTTCCAAGTACTCATCACTAGGATGATCAGGAATGGTCTTTCTCAGTTCCAAATACCTCTCCGCGTCAAGATATTGAGCCGCACCATGTTGGATGCCCAGTGCGATCAGTAGAAACAAAAACAACTTTGCCATCATCAAATCTGTTATTGATTTGGAAGAGTCAGTTTGTGTCCAATGGCTCTTTTCACTTATTCGTTATGTTCGATTGCCTTTAATAGCTACTATTGGGAATACTCCTGTGCAATGAGCAAAGGTGTTTTTTCCCCTCTAATTATATACAGATTTCTACATACAGATTTCTATCTAATTGTGACAGCAGTGGGTGCCTGTCAAGATTAATTATCGATGTTTAGATATGAATTATGGTTTTTGAACTAGTATGTTGTTCTAGATGATAAATGTTCAAATACATAATATCTATTATTAATCTTATTACATATCTTCAACGAGCTTAAGTACTCAAGGAAGGCGAGCGTGGATTCTTGAGAACATTACCAGTAGGTGAATAAATGCCTTCAGTTTCATAGATATGTTGAAATTTGGAACGCATTTTACCCTGAATCTCAAACTACTGAGATTATGGTACAATGTGGCGTTATATGTTATCTGATGTTCTAAAGTTTTAGTTTTGCTTGTCATTCGTCACCTTATTGATCGGATCACGGATTTTCACAGGGTGGCACCATAGATTTCTTCAACGGAGGACAAAAAAGGTGCCGGTTATTCGTCGGTCTGCAAGCACAATTCTTCACGACCTGATTTTTATCTTGTTTCTTAACTACAGCTGTATCTTTGTGTCTCGCAAACGAACCCTCGATCCAAACAATTCAGTATCACTGTAATGACATGCCGTTTTCTTTTGTAATTTGTTAATAATTTGTTAAATATGATTTTGACAAAAATATTAAAACAGATTAGATCCGTAAACGTTTGTAAAATTTGAAGTTAAAGAGCTCTGTAGATGTTACAGGTCCAGTAACCCTGTTTCACGAAAGTCTGATCAGGTTTATTCATTTTTCGCAACAAGTGGTGCATGACACACGTAAACTTGAATACAACATCTTCAGAATTGATCCACCATAAATTGGAAAGACAAGTCAATGATTTTTATCACTTTTTTATGCATTGAATTGGTAGATTTTACAGAAGTTTTAATGCAATTATTTTCAATCAATTGTCCATTCAGAATTATAAAAAAATCATGTTGCAGTTTTTTGTTTCTTGGATTCTTACACTTGTAAATGAGCCAGAACTGAAAATAATTTGAAAAAAGTTATGGTATTTTAAGAGGAGATGAATCATCTATTTCATCCTTTAAAGCCAATCTTTGTCGAGAATTGGTACAAAAATCAGTTCTGAAACCAGCCTAGTGATCTTTGTACGGAAGATTTTGATCTTTGATCAAGCCAATGGCAAGTACAAACGTTTGAGGAAAACACATGCATCAGTCATTCTATTTGTTCGTTTTTTTTAGTTTGGACCTTTGAACAGTTGATCTTGTGCGTTCAGTGGACATATATTTTTAATGATAACGAATTTCATAGATAATTATTTGCGAAAAATCAGATGTGACGGGGTATCGATGGCTTTGAGGCGTGAGCAGATGCTCCCACCCTACGCCAGACTGATCCTTATTTTTGTTTGGGAAAGGGATTAAAAAAAAACAACACAGCAAACCCCACCATATTCGCGAAATTCGAAATCTCCATTGTGAATGAAGCGCAAAGTGACATTGATTTATATTTTTAAAATGTTTTGTTTGATTGATCGTCCGTCGACACCCACATGCTCATAAATGCTGGTAAATTCTTGCCTGCTCATTTTCATGATTTTCAGTTTTCAAATGGCCTCGTTGCTTAAAACCCACCTTTTTTTACGCAACGTTTTTCGTGGATAGAAGTAACAACATCATGAAATCGCAGCGTCTTTGTCTCGCGTTACCACGCAACGACGTGATATTAGGATGACGCCATAGGCGTTGTCTGGTTACGGGAGTGATTTCTATGGACACCAAACGAGGTTTGAAGTCAACAAACATGTAGACAGGTAAGTATCATAGCGCTCCTTGTTTAAGTTTCGATTAACGCATGAAACAGTCCATGTCCACAAAGCAATAAATAATAGAGACGTGTGGGCACTTTATTGCAGCTTTATGTATTGATCGTTCAGTTTGAAAATAATAGAAAATGTTTGAGACAAGTTGTGATGTTCAAAATGGGTCATGCAGACGAATAATATTTGGATCACTTTTTGAGATTAAAAAATATACTCGACACAAATAGCCACCTGAAGCGAACTGACATCAAAATCTATGCTGCAAGTTGATCACATAATCACTGTGATCTTCTTACATTAGATTGTTAGTGCTCTTCAGGTGACAACAATCAACTAGGATCCTCCTTACCTGGTTACCAAGGCCTGTAATACGAAAACATAATACCTGTATGGGAAACAAAAATCCAACGTGAACAAATCTTTTGCAACAATAGTGGGTGAAATTTAAATGAACAGCTTTGTACACTAAGTTGCAGGTCTTTCACACAGTTTCCGTCAACTAATTGCAAGTTTGTGGATGAAGGAAGTTTATTAAGACGATCGTAACATTGTTGTTGGTGGAAACTCTGAAGTCGATACAAAGCAGATAGTTTACCAGAAACTGATTTCGAAACAGCCTTAACGATGACTACAGTCGCAGCACCGACCAAAAGTGTCTTAATGACCCCAGATCCATACCATACACCAGGGTAAGTTTCTTTTTTGAAAAGTTAATCCATTTATTTTTGTCATTTTTGTGGGACTTTATGCGAATTTAACTTTTTGTCTGGTATGGGAACGTGATCATTTGAAATAAATTTCTGGTAGAATGTCCACTCAGCAACCGAAGTATGTTTTGACAATCTCTTATGTACAGCCTGATATCATTATGATAAGGAAGATTATCTAAAAATAGACAAAAAGTAAAGCGAACTTCAAACTGCGACAAGCTCATTATGATTTGCAAAAAAAAAAAACCCCAAAAAACCATATTTCCAGTGTTTGACAAACTTCAAATGATTCGCATTAATTTCATAGGCTCGTGCTAGGGGATTTAGGCGAAGTGAAATGAATTTTTGTAGCACGTCCGATTTTGTGAATTCAAATAGATCTGATTTAGTTTTTCATAGGGTTTTGGGTAAATATATTACTTGACGCCCATATCAATGCACACATGGATGTCCCTACCAGAAGATTAAGCCCCACTTGCCCCCTCCACCCACGGATTTTGGGAATCTATAAAATATGCATATTCCGTTGAAAAACGATAACCCAGACCCTATTAATGATCAGTTATCAAAAAGAATAGAAAATTTCTTTTGTATCTGATTTTTACGTTGTTTCTCTAATTCGTTTCCTGTTTCTTTTCAAGTTATTTCTTTTCATCTTTAAAAATGCTTCTCGGGACAGACAGAATAATTCCTGGTCGATGATAGGTTTCTTGTTGAGAAAGGTGAAAGTTTTAAACTGCAGAAAATGTCTCAGAAATGGGATTAAAATTTGTGACACTTAGCCGAGGTAACCAATAAATGAATGTTTATCACGCACGATTTTAACCACAAGCGTTCGTGAGCAAATACAATGAAATGGATTTTATGTTGACTTGTACTCAAGTCAGGAGCTGTTTTCCTTTCGAAAGAACAATGAATCTGGCATTACGGCATATCGACGTATTGCCTTTCTGCACGAAAAATTTCACTGTGCTTTTTTCATGGTTTCAATCTTTTTTTAAGTCTGCAATTTGTTAATGACTAAGCACTGATTTCGGAGAAATTCTTAACTGTTCAACGGCATATAGTTCTATTTTCTATCTCACCAGAAATATGCGCAGACTATCTCCGTGGAACTCTGGTAATTTACATGTAAACCGTACTTTCCCATGTCAAGGTGTAGCTAAGAGTACAGACAAACTGTAGACACTACTACCTTATTAATGCTTAAAAGTTCATCGGGAGATTATTAAATCAATCTGTTAATAGATGTTATTATTACTGGATGACCCTACCAATTACCTCTTATGTGAAATTAAATAGACAGATTTATATAGTATATAGTCCACGGTTCGTTTGAGGCTTTGGAATAGTGATTAGTTGGATTTGAACATGCAAATCAATAAAACAGGTTTCCAGTTTGTAACAATTTGTTACGATCGAAAACTATAAAGTATGCTTGAACGATCGCATAATTGATAAGATCGAAAAGATTTACCAAATGTTTGCACAAACTTCTGGTAACAAATTTGATACTGTGAAAATGCTATCTGGTTCAAGCAGAATGAGTCAGAGCCACAGATCCAGAATTTCGCGAAAAGGTAGCATGTTAATTTTTCAACGGACAAAAAGCCACAAGAAAAGTGAAATAAAATCGGGGACAAATTTTTCGTTTCTATGAGCTTTGCACCAAAGAATGATTACTTATTCCACTTTACTTGTTTTTGCTTTCAGTGGTTTTCCATCTGTGTTCGTATGAATGTAATTTATTTCATTTTATCTTACCAAACAGATATGGAGGCTACTGTCCTCAGTTTAAATACCGAATTGGTAATACATTCGGCTACACCACCATGAAGCTTCTCAGAGACCCTAACGTCGCCAGTTCAGGCCGTCTTGTTCTAACACACATGACTCCAGTGAAAACCGAAGCAGATACCATTGCAGAAAAGCGAGTGCAACTAGTAAAGACAAGAACACAGAGCTGGGGTGATCAGAAACTAGTGGAGAGTATGGTACCAGGTTACAAAGGTGCGCGAAACGGAAGAAAAATATTAAGGGTATTCGAAACTGGTCAATATAGTGAAATTGTACATCTCATTCATTCGTGTTTTTCCTATTTTGGTTTTGCATCTTACGGAATTAGATGAATTAGACTAATTCATCTAATTGCACTTGAGTACTAGAATTGACTATTCATGGATAGGTGAACTCTTCATTTGCATTAACCATGGAGCAGTTCACTATTCATGGATAATGTAGTATTATACATGGATGGCGAAAAATGAATGAACACTCTCCATGGATAGTAAAAAATGAATTTGTGCTATCCATAGATAGCTAAATACATTATGTATGGACAAATTACTATTCATAGATAATATATCCCAGTATCCATGAAGCACTTGTCTAATTCAACTAATTAGATGAATTCACCCAATTTCAAAACCAAAATAGGAAAAACACGATTGATACTCGTGTGAACTCTCGTTGTATGTATGTATGTATACTATCCCCACAGAAATCACTTTAATATGGGAACGCACCATCAGAAATTTTCCTTTAATTCAAAATCAATGTTAGCTCAATTAGTTGTATGGCCTAAATTAGCTTAAGTTGTTCAATTGGCTTAATTAGTTCAATAAGGCAAATTCTTTTCGAACTATGGAAAGAAACAAGAAACGTTGCTAGTGATAGCAACAACATTAGCATAGAAATAAAACTACAAAGACTTTAAAAAATTATCATCTTTTGCCTCTGATCTTCTTTTCCAGGATTTATTCCTAAATCACAACATTACTTCGGTAAGAGATATGCAGAGAATTGCATGAACGCAATCTCAGATTTTGAAAACGATCAAAGAAAGCACAACCAGAAAATACAAGATTTGAGGGTAGCAGATGCTCTTCAGAGCGGAAAGCAAGTGGAAGGGTTAAAAACACTGCCTGTAAGTAAAAGGAGTTTTAATACACATTGAATAATGAGAGAGGTTGAAATTACTTGGAACTATTGATTCGGCTGACAGTACTAAAGGTTCTGTTGGTGACTAATTTTGTTTCGAAAATGAAGTAAGTCAAATGTTATAATGAATATTTTAAATTATTTGTGAAACAAAAATATAAGATATCTGTTTGAACTGAAGTAGGATACAGTCTATTGCTTTAATTTCTGATATTGTCTACTTGTATATTGCGCAATATTGTTTTCACGAAAGCTTTTAGACGGTGTTTCGCCTCACTGGCAACTACAAAAAAGCTATGCTTAGACGTTGATCATTTGATGTCGGTAAACTGGTGATCAATCACATAACATAAGTGTACAAAAAATATAATTGGAGTCTCACTAATCAGGCCATCACTTTTGTAATGTGGTCAAAGTCCGTGCTGATCAAACTTAAAATGAATGTGCGAATTCTCAGTCGAGTTTTTCGCGATAAGGAATTCATGTAAGATTCCCCAAAAGTAAATAAGAATGTGCAAGAGAACTATCTTGTTACCGTTGAGTTGTAATAAAAGTGCAAAAATAATTCATAACACTTCCGTTTAGCGGCAGTTCCTCTGTGACACTCATTTCCCAATTCATTTGCACAAATTTATTTGACACATAGAACTTCACAAATAAGGTTCAATGTTAGAGGCTACAGAGGTATAAGAACGAAAAGTTATATAATTATATTTAGTACAACTTCTCAACGCGACAATTCCGATTTGTGACATTTTTGAAGTTTGTGACAGTTTGTGGTGTAACAAAAAATTTAAATATTTTAGACCATACGGACAAAACACAAGACACCGTTAAAGAGGATAGCAAAGGAAGCTCAGCCCTATGTATCAAAGAGCGCACCATGCTACCCTTTGTCGCCGTACTACATGGACAATGTAAACCCGGAGAAACACTTCATGTCAGGTATGTGATCATGAACATAAGTTTGCTGCCTGATAATTTTAAGTCTTCATTCGCATTTTAGGCTGGTTAACCAATTAATAACACATGCCTTCAAACAAAAGTAAACTCTTGTTTAATTTTGTAAGTATATTAATTTAAAAATATTAATCAGTGGTAATATAGAAATATGCCCATACTGATCCCGATTGGATGCAAACAGGTGATAAGTAAATAGTCGATGGTAATATGTAAATGAGATTCAAATTGGGGTGAGAATTGCTGAAGTATCGCACGCTTTTTGAAGGGTACACTGGATTTGTTCCGCGGTCAAGAGGATTACTCGGACTTGGATATCCTCTAATCACGCACAACGCGTTGAATGAGTTCACTGATGAAGCAAAGGAGTACAAGGTCCGAAAGTCTCTACCCGTGACGATATACCGAGACAAAACCAACTACGTAGACACCAATATCTTGTATCCAAATCAAAGTGGACTTGTCCCCCATTATACGGGTCACATTCCCGGTGAGTATCACAGTTCTGACAGAGTGTGTCATATTAGGTCAAATATTGGTTGTTAAACCAACGTTCCAATGCACCGAGATCACACAAATTAGTGCAGCAATAATTCAAGTTCAAAACCTGATGATCTGTAATTATCATTGGGCCATCTTATTTTTGTTATGGTTTCTTTTAATGCATGTAAATACCCAAACATTCCATCCAGCTCATTTTGCCCTGAAAAGGCATGCCAAATTACTTGAACCAATCACTTTACATTCATGAGATCTGCTTTTGGTTTCAGGCCAGAAGTTTCGACATGGACATACGTTCGGTGACAGTACAATAGATGCTAAGAGCACAGCAGCAGAAGCAGCTGCCAACGTGTACTGATCTATTTCAATACAGTACGATGAACATTTTTGGATTGTACAAATTTATTATCATACAAACTTTCAATAACTCCAAAACCAAAAAGTAACTCATTACCATCACATCTTTGTGAAGCAGTATTTGATTTAATCCAGTATTATAAACTGTGATAATTATATTTAGCGCTCTTTCGTTCGTGTGATAAGTATTACTTTTACATGTGGTTACTTGCACCAAACATGACTGCTTACGGATATACTTGGGTTTTCAAATTGCCAGCAGAAAATAATTGACCGGTATTTATTTCACCATGCAATGTTGTATAAAGCACACATGATTTATTGGCCAAAGCGGATCTATACAATTACCCACTGGCAGTAAACATACATTGTTTCAATACACTGGGTCCCGCTTATGGTTCAATCACACTGACAGACTTAGACCGAGACGGATAAGTATAAGGAACTCAATGGGAATCTGTGTTGTTATTTGTCTCTGTGCAGTATGAACACCTCCATACAATTCCATAGAACCCAAATGTAATCGTCTCGGTCACTTCCAGTGTGAATGAGCCATTAGAACGAGTAAATAGAAGCAAAGAAAACAAACTGCTCGTTGCAACTTGGTGTTCGTAGTAACCAAACTTTTAATTACTGTCAATAATTTAGACGCAGTCGGGACCCAGTGTATGCATTTCACGTGTTGAACAAATGCCCCACGGAAATAAAACACAAATATGCAAATATTAGTTTGGTACGGAATTAAATCGGTTTTCTATTTACTGAAATCTGTTAGCTGTTCAATTTATCACAAAATTTACAAAAAATGTACTGGCATCTCTTGTTGGAGCCGTATTTAAAACGCTGCGAAGTGTGTTAAAAATTACAGGAAAGACACACGTAAATACAAAACGTTGGTTCAAATTTCTACAAAAGCAACAGAGCTACATGTTTCTCAAGTCGACATGTCGTTTCAAATTATCTCTTTATTGTTTCTTTCTTGTAATAGCTCTAACCATTTCTGTGGCATAGCTTGAGTAAACAGTTGTGTTACAAACTGGAATGTTTTGAGTTTTTTAAATGCTAATGGTACAGATAATTTAAGAAAATATTTTCCTTCTGCATAGATGTTCATAACAGGCTGGCTACCAGCGAGTGACATATTGCGATTTAGTCATAAACCTTAACTAACCTCCCACAACACGAGTAACACTGAAATGAACTCGACCGGTAACAACCATAATTGCTACGATTTAATCAGAGGTTACAAAATGAACACAAAAGGCGCAAAAGAAACATCCGTAACTTTTGCACATTTCCCAGAATAAAGGAACACGCGGTTAGTTGTCCATCGGACACACATCGATAAAAACAACATGACATTACAATTATCGCACAATCACAATAATTGCAAAGTTCAAGGAAGCATAGAGTAATGGGGGTGGGGTGGGAAGTAGTTTGGAGTACACTATGGATAGAATACGGTTGCAATGATACAGTGGAGGGGAACGATGGCGGGTTAGTAAATGGTGGTGGGGTCAGAGGGTTGTTGAAAGCAAGGTTATCGACATAGGGCTAAGTAATATCGATTGACTAGGAATAAATTACTATCTAAGGTCAATTTGTTCATAATCAGTTGTTTACTTAACAATTTAGACTCGCATTATTAATGTTTATATTCTTTCCTCCGATGTGTAAAATGTGAATTGCACAAAGAAGAGATTACACACACTGATCACTGGTCTGAATTGATAGCCTCGTCAGATTCAGGTTCAAGACTTTGATATTGCACTGAAGGACTCTCATCGTCACCTCTAAACTGAGCTGTTATTTCCTCAATCGTCCTGTTTTTGGTCTCAGGTACTTTGAAGTAGGTGAACAACCAAAATATCGTCAGAAACCCCACAAAGGGAAGGAAACTGTAGTTGCCAAGAGCCTTCTGCAATGAAATTTTTACGTTCGTTACATGACTATTTAGTTTGCATTCGAAGAACATCCCATACAACCACTTATCAGTTTCCTGTGCATCAAACAGTCTTTTTAGACCAGCCAAATATTATTATATTGCAACTAGTTAAGAGAATTTCAAATCGTTTAAAAAGCAAAACAGTCAAATTTACCTCCATAGATGGAAATCCAATGCCTACAAGGAAGTTGGCGATCCAGTTTACCAACACAGCAATACTAACGGCATTTGGTCTGGAATCTTGACCAAATAGCTCGGCAGTTATAAACCAAGGTATTGATCCTGGAAAGGAAAGTTAAAAACCTAAATTATCTCACCAAATAATTCAGTGAAAAGATAACCTGATTAAATGAAAAGAGAGCCTCATTAGTGTTTACCTGGACCGGTTGCAAATGACACTATAAAACAAAGTGCTGCTATAATACTAACATACGACATGAACTTCCAAAAGCTCTGAAAACATTGACAAAAGTTTTTATGGGCTACGCATAGATCATATGCAGTAAAATATTTTACCAACAACTATTAAAATTTCGACGCTAAAAGAAGTATTTCTACCTGCCACAGGAACGCAACAGTTAGGATAATTGCAAACACCCACATTCCTCCTAAACCGAATAGATGCAGTGTCCTTCTGCCAGCCCTGTCCACCAGTATGGCGGACACAAACGTCATTACGACGTTAACAACACCTGTTCCTATCGTAGCGTACTGTGCGGCAGAATGAGACAGACCAGCATTCTCAAAAATACTGGTTGAGTAATAAATAACCTAAAAAACACCAGATAATGTTACCCCATAATGACGATAGAAGAAAGACCAGGACCATGATGATGACCACGGAGATGAAGTAGAAACTTACAGCATTTATTCCCGAAAGTTGCTGCGAAAGCATCATACCCACACTGATGATCAGTGGAATTCTAAGATATCTTTTTCGCAACAAGTCTAATACTGTAACCTACAAAAGCAATTGAAAAGTCACGTGAGGGATTCTAGTACTAATAAAATGTTAAAATCTATGCTTCTAGGTAAGGATGTAATGGGACGTGAGTTTGTCACAAAATTACACCAAAGGAAGTGCAGTAGGTGTAGCGAGGTAGGTCTCACCTTTGGCAAAGTTTTAGCCACCTGTTGTTCGTGAACCATTTCTTGTATGTCTCTTTGAACATCAGTGTCTCCTCTTAGCCAAATCAATACTGAAAAAGATTACATTGAGCACAACCGAAATTAACACACAAAAAAATAATTTTGTCATTATCAAAAGATACCCAGCTTACCTTCCTCTGCTTTGTCTCTACTATTTTTGTACAATAGAAGATATCTGGGTGATTCTGGAGTAATGGGCAGCAAAAGGAGCTGCAGTCCTGCTGGAACTAGTACTAAACCTGTAGAAGAGACAAACAAAACTGCTTACCAGCACTGTGTCGCAACCCATTTGATTGTGTGATTTAATTTAAAATAACCTTGCTTTAGCTAGGTAGATGAAGAGAAATTGATCAATATATGAGAGTTAAAGAGAGGCAATGAGATGAAACAGTATGTAGAAGAAGAGTGAGATGAAGAAGGTCCAGAAATGTATCAAGTGACCAGTTAAGTCGCTCCCTCTTGGGACGGAGCGACTAAAAATCAAAATGTACATGCAATTACATTCAATATATATTTTACCTTTTAAGCTTTTACACTGAATGATGGCATTCGCGTTAATGAAAGAAATGAGTTTCGTTCATATTTATTTTCAGCGATAGGTTACATCATTCAGAAATGGATGGTAGCGTACCTAGTGGGCACGGTCTTACGTTCTTACCATGAAGTATATAACCATACAAACCTAATAGGTATGGCCATAATGTTGAGTTTCCCATGACATTATCAAGTCCTAATATTTCTGATATCAAAATGGCCAATACAATCGCAAACTGGTTGATAGTTCCTGCTGCTCCTCTCAAATTGATGGGGGCTACTTCTGACAGATAAACTGGTGCTATCACAGTACTCAATCCTGTGTAATAATTATGAAAAAAATTCCAACATATCGGTGAAAAATCACAACGGTCTTCCTATTGGCCTGGCATTTTTCTCAGAAGTGAACTAAGTAATGTTATATATTCTCACCACATGCAAGTCCTGTTACAAATCGTCCCGCCAAGAGCATTTGGTAAAAACCAGAATATTTACTGAATCCAAGCAACAATCCTCCTGCTATGATAATCAAATTGTTCAGTAGCATAGATCCTTTCCTGAAATATAAGTGTGTAATTCCTCACTGATATTTGTCTGTCTTGTGTTTGCGACACAGAGGCTCAGTACGATGAAGACTTGAGTGATTTCAGAGGCTCAAATTGGCATATTGCTCAAGTACGGACAGCCTGTGTTTGATTTCATTGGCATCATCTAATCTCGAGAGGGCGTTAGGAAATGGTCAGGTCTACATTTTACTTGGTAACGGAGGAGGGGGTTGTATGCACATTTCATTTAGTGCGGATATGAATCTTGAGATTTAATATCTGTCAGATATGTTGACAGTACTACATGAATGGAGATATTCCCCTATCACACGGTTTATTGTCAAGATTTTCTTTACCTGCCCAGTTTATCGGTTATGAAACCTCCGCTTACTCCTCCTACCATTCCTCCTACACACCATATCGATACAATGAGAGACCAAAGTCTCGTAATCTGTCCATCTGTCAAAGGTTTTCCGTACTGCTTAACATTGCTGACATTCAGGAAATTTTCAATGACCTACAAGAAAGAAAATTCAAATTAAAAAAGCAACAAGCAAGCAACAATGAAAATACACATGATACATATTGCAAACTGATACACGTCATTTCGATGACAAGAAATTTTGATACACACCTCCTGCGGTGCATTTACCACCCCAGTACAATATCCAAACTGAAAAGAAGTCCCCAACACACACGCCGTCACTGTCAAGACGAGTGTGCCAGTTGGTCTCTAAAATACAAGCAAACGGAAAATAATCACGGGCAATGCAAACGAAGTTCATAGTACCGTAATGAGCAAAGGAAATTACTATACATTAACTATATATATAGTTGCTGTAACAATGAACTTCGTTTCCTTTGCCCTTGAAAAGTATTCATCAGAGCAGAAAGAAAATGTCACATATTGATTTGCTGATGGTTGGTTTTGTTATTTGTAAAATCATCTGTTTCCCAAGTTGAAGGTCATATACCGTTTCATGCTTTGTAACCGTCAGAGGAATAGTTTCCCCATCTCTAGCCATAATTCAGATTTGGTGACAATTGTCCAGCGGCTGGGTAAACATTTTATTGAAATTTTTACGTTGATCATATGGGTTGAGTCATGTGACCGCCTATTGTAGCAAATGTTATATAGATTATATTCACATGCACAAAGAAAGCTATAATAACCCCATAAAATAGATCTAGTAGATTTTGTGTTCAATTTCATTAATTAAAAGTTCATGTTGGCAAAAAATGACAAGTTCAATCAATATTCCATCACGTAGAGCATTTTAAATTTGCGCATAAAACCCGCGATATTTTGAGAAAAAAACAACGATCTAAAGCAGAGCAATTTTTAAGGTATATTTCTACTTTGGGACAAGTCAGCTGAGTTGTGAAAGGAACAAATTTTTACTTTCACTTGTTTCTGATCCTGAATAACTCCCAAATTGGGTTTCCAAGTGCAACATGGCGACTCCTGGAGTGAACCTACCAAATGAGCAACAAGAAGAAGATGCGTCAGAATTGCAGTTCCCTAAAGGTTAGTGATACTAATTCACTGCAATAATATTCTTAAATCTGCGTAGATTTAGTAGAATGAGCAAGACAATATTTGATCTCCTTATCATGAAACCGCCACCTAACTTCAATGCGTAATCAAAATGTTGACAAAGACAAGGTGGCACAGGGAAATTGATTCTTCATTTTTAGTCGCGCCGCCTCTCCGAGCGGAGCGACTTATCTGGTCACTACGGCGTCTGTATGGATGCTTGTTTGCTTGTATGCTTGTTAACTTCAAAAACAAAATTTGGAAAATGTCATCGGATCTCAAAAATTCCAAAACAGGAATA
>JBCAUG010607478.1:0-14254 GCA_038406175.1 Haplosyllis leylae | reverse complement strand
TTTCTACTGATTACATACCACAGTATTTACATGATTACTACGTGCTACGCAACTTTGGGATTCTAGCCGCTTTCAAATGGCCTGACAAAATCGATATGTTAAGCAACATTCATGTAAAATGTGAAGTAATTAAGTCTGCACAAATTCGAGAGGAAAGAGAACATTTGAGTTTTTCTGTTTTAAAATTGTCTCTTAAGTGAAGGAATTTGCACTTCATCAAAACTCTTGTCACTTAAGTGAAGGAATTTGCACTTCATCAAGACTCTTGTCATTTTAAATTTGTTAAATTATTTTGCTACCAGTATTTGTAAATATCTAATGCAAGTAATAATTATTACTGGTATGTTAAATTTTTTACACTGGTATACTTCCATATTGGCACGGGTACATAATTCGTACTTGTATTTGTCCAAAAAGAAGACCAATACATCAAAAAACATATCATAAGTATTGCGTATTTAGAATTTATTCTGAATTAAATCCAATTCATTTATATATCCAAGTATGGTGTAATTTCATTGGCATTGAATTTAATTTCATCAACATGAACCACCATTCTCCGCACATTTTCCGTAGCAAGGGAAGTTCTCGTTACAATAAAGACCTGAACAGCAAAACTGCAAAAGAATAAACACTGATAGACAATTGGGAAACATCATTCTCTTGTGCAGCAGCCTAGGCAGTGTCATTTTATTGAAGTTTTATTGAAGATTTCCTTGTTTTCATTTTTGTGACAAGATGACTCTACAAACGATAAGGTTAGATATCAAAGTAGACTCTACAGGCCAGTTTTTAAAAATAGCTTTTATCAGTAGTTGACGAATGTTGTCATATATTTGAAAAACAATGCTGTTCGGTTGGTTTCATATCTTACCGGTGGTGTAGAATTGTCTGTGCAAATATAACCCTTCGGAAGGCAGTCATCTCTTTTCGGTAGAAGAACGTCAGGAACTTTTCTGAGACGTGACATTTGATTTCCTGCAAAAAGTTTTGTCAGTTATTTAGCCGTTTTATAATTTGACAAAACGTATCTTACACTGGAATTCCAATTCTAAAATTAAGCATTTAATTCTAAAATTAAATAGTTTAAGAGTACCTCTTTTGTACAGAACTAGAAACTCTCATGCAACAGTTGTTACAGTGCTCCGGTGTGGTGATTTTAACCAACCCCTCTTTTTAGGCCCCACTAGACTAATATGACTATTGTGAGTGGGACCCATTTTTCATAAATATTGATATGATCCTAATTAAATTATTTAAAAGTCATAATGTTTGATATTATAGTATATTCAATCAAATAGCAACTCTTTTAAAACATAAAATAAATTTAATATGATAAATTTCAATGCTTTTTATAGATAAAAGTAAAAAATTACCATGTAATTAACATACAAAATGTGTTAAAAGTAAAATAATATAATAATTATTGTAAATATTTGGCAGAATTGTCACCCCTGTTTAATTATGTCTCACTTGGAAGAAAAAACTTCAATAGTTTTTTCAAGTTTAATTGAAAATATTTCTATCAGGGGAGAAGGTAGAAGGGTAAATGGTACCTTTAGCATAAGAGCAGTAACGTGCAGTTGGCACTCCAGTAAAAGGACTCCACTGCTTAGGCTAGGTCATGTGTTAGCTGTCAGTGTTTTAAGTGGGAACGCTAATGCGGGGCCCGTGGGTATCTTATATACCCATTGTGAAGCCGTGTTATTGGTTGTTACATATTTGTGGGCTGTTTAGCTGTAAGCTGTCAGCAGTTATGGCTTTATTATATTTATGGCCTTATGTTAAGGGAGAATGTGGTTTCCCTCTCATATATTATAAATACCCTTCTCAAGGTAATCGTATATCATATTACCTTGCATGAGGGCTCAAGTGTTAAGGGGAGCAGTCAGCAGAATTAGACCTCTGGCCCTAAGGTTAAGGGAGGGGGCCCATTATTTTCAGGAAAGTGCCAAATTAAAATGGTGGGGTTGGTAAACGATACTACCCAGGCTTTACGTTATATTTTCGTTATCAGTGTGGTGTGCGTACCCTAACAAGGTAAAACACGCTCAACTATGTGCTTTGCGCTGTGAGTAGTGTCGAATTGGTAGAACATGTGACAATATGGCCTTTGATAAAGAATTCCATCTGAAATACTTTATTTGGTTATTCACAAATTTACTTTGCGAATTACTCACCTTTCCTCTCTTGGAAGAAGGATTTGGCATTTACCAAAGAAATGATCAGAAACAAAACCAGAAATACAGCAGCCTTCATCTTGATGATCACTCACACAACCTGAGAGAAGACAAATGAAATCTAACTTAGTATCAATGAAAAAATATTTTTCACTGCCTGATAATTGAGATGTGAATTATTAATTGCTGCCAGTCAAACCAAATTTTATATAGACTCATCAACCTTTTCTGTACGAACGAGGATCGGGTTTTTCACGACAATGAAATCTGACAGGTACTGACAGAAACAAAACGCAAATTTTAAGAATGATCACAAATTAAATTTTAAAAGAAAGAGTTATTTATACTTGCTGGATTGTGTGTACTTCATCTAATAATTAACAAAAACAATAGCAAGTGGGTAAAATTCCTCTTCAAGATCTATCAGATCTGTCAGAAATGCGCATCGTGAAAAACTAGATTGACCACATTATTTGGTTCAATATTTATGATGTACCACCCTTTTTCCCGCAAATGATCATGAAGATGACAATCAATATATCAGATATGCAGACACATCTTGTATTATTTGGAATTTCAATGCCATCTGTGTCACCAGTATTACATTTCTGTTGATCCGCTCATTTATTTTGCGAAACATGGCGATCAAGAAGAACCAGTCTCATTTATTTTGGGAAGACTCCAAGAACTAAAAACAAAAATTCTACCTTGCCATGTTAAAATGTTTAACCTAAAGACAATCAAAATGGTGATATCCTGGCTGGACACAATCTTTGCCGGGATATTTTGGAGAACAATACGATAAAAACTTTAAGACACGAGATAGAATCAATGCGAATCTTATGGCCTTTAGACAAAGGAAAGCATCATAAAGAAAGTTTTCTTACCAACCACATGTTACAACAACAAACTTAAAATGTTTTTTGATAGACACGGTAACACATCTGCCACATCAGATTTTAAGAAAATCTAAAACACTTTCATTTGCTAGAAATATCATATTGTCATATTGTAATCCAAACCAAAAAACCTAAAAACGCTCTTGCACAGTTTTTGGAAATTTATTTTTCTCTGCCTTATAATTGTGATGTGAATTATTAATTGCCATCAGTCAAATAAATTTTAAATAGACCCATCAACCTTTTCTGTACTAAAGAGGATTGTGTAAAATGGAGCACATAACTTGGTTCAACAGTTTTGATGTGCCAACCTTTTTTCCAATTAGAAATTCAGACACGTATTGTGTCGCTTGGAATTTCAATGTTTTCGATGTCAACAAAATGTTACATTTCTGTTGATTCGGTTAATTATTTTGCTAAACATAGCGATCAATAAGAACCAGTATCATATTTTTAGAAAGACTCCAAGAACTAAAATCTAAAATTCTACATAGCTGTGTTAAAGTTTTTAACCTAAAGATGACCAAGGCAGTAATATCCTGGTATGGTGTAATCTTTGCTGGGATATTTTGGAGAACAATGGGGTCCAAAACTTATGAGAATTTTATGTCTTTTGGACGAAAGAAAGTATCATAACCAGCGGTGGATCCAGGATATCCCAGACGGGGGGCGCCAAAAACCCCTATTATTTGGCCAACCTTTCCCCGAAAACTGCATGAAAATGAAACAAATCGGACGAAGGGGCGTGTCCTTGGCACCCCCCTTAGATCTGCCAATGATAAAGAAAACATTCTTACCAACCTGTCTTACGACAACAAACTTGGAAACGTTTTTTTAATATAATTTAGACACGGTAACACGTCTGTCAAAAATTCATCAGATTTTAAGAAAATCTAAAACACTTTCATTTGCTACAAATATCACGTCGTATATTCATCCCAACCAAAAAACCTAAAAACGATCTTGTACAGTTTAGTAGATTGCAAAACAGCTGTGGTGTCCGAAACCGGAAATACAAAGTGCACAAATCTTTCAGAGGAAAAGAATTTTCTATCGTAACCTTACCAAAAACGCTTCTCTAATGAGAATAATTAGGACAAATTAGTCTATATATGTATCACATTGCCAGCGCGTCTGTTTTTAAATAAGACAAGGTTCACACTATAGTACATTAGTATAGTACATACATCATGCTGATTCCCATCATACAAACCCAAAAGTATTTCTAGTAAAATTTAGCTCATTTGACTTTTATTGAAATTGTTTTTAATCGTGTTTTTGCTATTTTGGTTTTGGATCTTTCTGAATTAGATGAATTAGACTAATTCATCTATTTGCTCAGAATTGACTATTCATGGATAGGTGAACTCTTCATTTGCATTACCATGGATAATGTAGCATTATACATGAATAATGCAAAATGAATTATCACTCCCCATGGATAGTTAAAAATGATTTTTGCACTATCCATAGATAGTTAAATACATTATGTGTGGACAAATTACTATTCCTAGATAATAGATTTCAGTATCCATGAAGCACTTGTCTAATTCAAGTAATTGGATGAATTCACCTAATTTCAAAACAAAAATAGGAAAAACACGAATGACGATGTTAACTGAAATTTCACCTGTATTTCAAATAATTCTTATCGAAGAAGTAGAACTTTTGTTAACTGTTGATGTTTCGTCTGCATCCAACATTCAATGTAGTTTTCATAAATGGGGCAGAATTTTTATTGCAAATTATAAAAGCAAACATAATGCCCACATGTAAGATATTCAATCTCAACTAGTACACCTCAACGTATTGATAAGCACAATCACAATGAAAGTGGTTAATTTATTTAGTTGTAGGTGGATGTTTTTGGAACATGCATGTTGGGAAGAGATGTTCATTGAGGATGGTACCAATGTTTCATTGTAAGGCAGTCGAGTGAAATTATTCAAGTGTAATTAGTAATTGATGTCCTTGTTTGACGACACCAAAATGTTCCCTTGAAACATGTTTTCAAAAAGAGTAAACCAGGAGTGTACCACAAAATTACATACAATAATCACTCTTCACAATATTGTGCAGTCTTAGTTCACGAAATGTGCACACTTTTGTATGTTACAATACTAGCTGGAGTTGTTTCAGTAAAAATAATTGGAATGAGTGGCCTTTGACCCACGAGTTTAAATTATTTTACTGAAACAATGATCAGCATGTGTTTTAACAATTTTAAAGGATTTTAATGACTTTGAGATACTTGAAATCTTCACTTTGCTTGGCCCAACCTTTTGTTCTATTATTCAGTGACTAATTTTCAAATTCACTCATCACTGCCCGTGAGTGTTAAGTGGCTTTCTATTCATAGGAATGTATTGAGGGAATCATCAATTTGCCTTTTGAAGACTGGGAAATGGCCCAGAAAGTGAGGGGAGCAAAGCAAAGAACAATAGCAAGGGTGTGCCTTTCATGCACAGAATGAGCCAGCTGGTCTTCCTAGGTTCATTGCTTGTTTGGCCATCCAATCATAATTCAGTGCATAATTTTTGGATTATGAGGCAGCTTCAAACCCCCAAAAAGGCATTTAAGATTAGATTAGATGTCTGAAACTTCACCTGTCTGGAGTCTGGATATACATCTATGTGTACCTAAAAAGATTTTAACTGAATGGCAAATATTTCATGTGGATTTTTAACCTCAAATTTGGTAAAAAAATTGGATTTAGCTGAGCAATAACCGACTTCAAAACAAGGCAAACAAATACCAAAATTCATACATTTAAAGATGGAATTTGCCTTTTTTGTTGTTACCAATGTTATTAGAATGTCTATTCATCTAGGAAATGTGTATTACATGACCTATGTATGTACAACCTTTAATTTTAATTTCAGGTGCAGAAGTGGCCCATGCCACTTTTCATAACACTTCTATTCAGAGGCACTTCTATTGTTGATAATTTGTTGTCCAGTTCAGAAATAGTCACTCCTAAATTTCCATAAAATACATCCTCAAGGAACATCAGTAAATTTTGCCTTTTTCGGGGACATATTTTGTACCTTTCACAATGATGGTCTGTGAAAAATTTTATTTTTAATAATAAATAAATAATCCATACATTTATCTGGAAATAATGCTGCAAAGTAATATTTAAATAACGGCACTCATATTTTACCTGATTGAATAAAGCGAGATGTACACTGGTAGAACTGTACGTGCATTGTTCTTTTTGTGTGTCTGGCAAATTACTGTATTATCCAAGAATATATCCTTGGCTCCTCGCATTGAAGAACTTTTGATTCATGGTGTGCAATGAAGCAGCTCTTGACCTGGGACTCCCTCTCAAAAAGAGAATTGTAATCAGTAAATCAGGCAGTGGTTGTGTCCTTACCCTTTGCCATTATTATGCAACAATTCTTCTCGTGATATGTCTCTGGAAGAGCAATTCCAAATGCTTCATAATATGGTAAATATCCATGATATTAATTTCTTTTTGCACACATTATCCAGGATCAAAGTTTAAGATATCCGAAGTTTACTCACACACTTGCTCACTCAGAAGTTATCAACCCTCGAAGGACCGGATGAGGCATGAAGGAACATTCTAGTTTTTCACGATACGCATTTCTGACTGATCTGACAGATCTTTAGGTGGATTTCTACTCCGGGCTGTTGTTTGTGTTAATTATTTGAGAATGTACCCATGATCTGGCAAGTACTGGAAATATTAAATAACACTTACATTTAAACACTAAATTCTGATTATTCTTAAAAAAGACATTTTATTTCTGTCAGATCTGTCAGATTTGTCTATCGTGCAAAACCCTAATGGTCTTTTGTGAGAATTGTTGCATAATTATAGAAAAGAGTAGGGACAGAAATGTCGTCTTATTCGATGATGGCAATTCTCTGATTGGATAGTTCTTCTGTGTAATACGCCCAGGATGAAAGTTTTGTTCTTACGCTGAAAATCATTGATTATCCCAGACAGATTATTTGATTCCTACATAAGGGTTTCAGTGAATAATGAGTGGATATTTTACTTATAAATTCCAATAATTCATAAATATCCAAACATTTCAAATAATTGTTTCCTAAGAAGCAGTTGAATTCTCCGGTGTACTGGAAGCCCATCTTGGTAAAGTACTCAAATCAAAGTAGGCGTAGCCCCAGGTATTGATACCTAGGGTTAGCACAGTGATACAAATGATGTTCATCACAAATCCAGCTTTTACCTAAAGTAAAATAATTATAATGTACCACATGAAATGTTAATAGACGATTTCAATCACTAAAATTATATATACTCATGAATACATTAAATCCGCACCAATGCAAACAAGGCAAATGTCCAAGCATAATAATCAAGGAAACATAACCAGATAACTTATCTAGATCTAATTCGGCTGTCTTTACTGACTGATTATGTCCACGCATCTTGTTCTAGACTAGACGTATTTCACTTAGTTGGCATGTGAGTTGAAGAACAGATGTGGCTCAATTAAAATTGCGATGGCATGTTGAACCTCAAACGATGAGTGCCTAGTTGTCCCTTCCCATGGCTAACTGACTAATTATTTACTTTTAGTTAATAACAGACATCAGGAAAACTGTTTGTAATACCATATTAATACCTATTGAATTTGCAGATCTGAGTAGCGGATTTTCTTGGTATTAACATAATATAACGCAATTTTCCTGATGTTTCTGGATTGTCTGATGTAAGAAAGAATAACATTGATCCCTAAGAACATTATATCAGACATTACAAAAAGGGCTGATAGCCATAAATTAGACTTCTATCACAACACTGGAAACACTGGAGAAAAGGAGAAACAGAAAAATTGTTGTGGAAGAAAGGTCTAGTGGATGATAAACAATGACATCCCACAAAACATTAAGGAAATATTGACAGACTAACACAACTCCTTTGACAGTGTACCACACATCAGAACACTGAATGAGAAGCCTGAGGACTAAGACCACCAGAAAACATATCGTACCATGTCTATAATTTTCATGTGTCCGTAGGCAAATACAATCGCATTTGGTGGAGTAGCAACGGGTAACATGAAGGCAAATGACGTTGCTATTGTTGTCGGTAGCATCAAAAACAGCGGATTCACTTCTAAGGCGATGGCCTGTGAAATCGAAAGATTTTGAATAGAAAACAGTTAAAAGACTTCTCCAATTTAAAATTTTCAAAGAATGGCTCACACGAGGAGATATTAATTACCAAACCGTTTTGTTAAAGTCAGCATGTAATAGCTACATCTACATATTTTGAGTTTTGAAACTGCCTTTCGAAATATATCCTTTTTCACTGCACAGTAAAGGGCTGCTATCCTCTGTGACTCCAAATAAACTGTTAAAATATTTTTCACTTACTAACTCTGCAAGAACCGGCAAGAAAATTGTAGCAGTTGCCGTATTACTGGCTACTTCTGTGAAACCTGCAGTGATAACGCACAGGATGAGTACCAAAACTAGAGGGTCGAAATCTCCAAACGACGTGAAGACGTTCCCTATCTCAGCAGAGAGGCCAGATTTCTACAAAGTAATGATCGGCAAAACATGTTTCCATTGGTGTGTTGCTGTATTGACAATAAAGTGAGGGACAGAAAAAGTCATAGCAGTCAATACAAACAGTCTATGTTATGTCAACGGATGATATGGATAAGAGCTAAAACATTATTGATACAGACATATAACTTTTAAACTAATATTTCATTGCAGCACCTTTGCTGCAATTTATTTGGTAATACAAAGTTGCTCACCTTCACTGCGTCAGCCAAAGCAAAACCCCCACCAAGTACAATTATTACGCTCCAAGCCATGTTTTGATGGACATATTTCCAATCCAATACAGCCGGAACTGCACCAGGAGGGTTTTTCTCTGACGGGAAAACAGATAGTCAGGTTTTTTTGCCATGCTTTCGGATTTTGTCTGGGGTGTGACTATTTTCATCTGGTTTCTAGACTGAATATGTTGTGGAGAATGGCAATGTGTGAAACTATAAATACAGAAAACGTTTCACGGGGAAAGACTCCTTTGAGAATATTGTACATGATTGGACAAATCTAAATTGTACAGTCTTTGATGTCCAGAGGGACCAAAACACATGCTTTTCAGGCAATGATAAAATCTGCTTACATTGATCCCGTCATTTGTTCGGAACTGTTTTTTTACCTGAAGACTTCCTGAAACAAAGAATCCTTGGTCTCTCCGCTGGCCACATGAAGAGTAACACCGCTATGCTAACAGCAACACAAGCATCAGACACGAAGCTGCAAGGTAAGGAAAGGTAGACGTCCCGGAATGATGTGAATCTAGGTTATGTACAGTTCAATCAGTCTGACTCATGACGAAGAAATTAGGATACCTAGTATCTTACAAACAGAATTCTAATTTTGAACATTTTTATGTCACAGGTATTTTTGTAAATGTGGACACTTGTGATAAAATTCCGTTTATATTTTTCATCTTAATTTTTACTTTAGGTTTGAGTTCATATCACTGATTGCACGCGGAAAAATCGATTTTTGTTACTCTTTGTTATTGTTATTTAATAATATCCCAAGTAAACTTGTGAATTCTTGCCCTTCTTCAAAGAGGACAGTCCATCCATCCACAAATTCTGGATTTCGAGTCACCCATAGCAAGGCCAGTAAAATGAAAAATATCAGAACCCAGATTTCTGCAAAACTTAGAACAAACAAACAAACAAATAAATAAGTCAGCAAGGAAGCACCAACTTTTCTCGGTGAAAATCGGTTACAAACTCAGCCCAAGTTTCAGCAATTATATGATTTAGATCTACAGAAACGGTATCACATCTTGTGTACCTCATGTCTCCTAAGGCGATATATTGCCTTTCAATAACGTTCCTTGCTACATTTTGGTCCGATTTCCTTTTCCCATCTCGATGACAACGGAAAATGATCTGAAAAATTTCCTCCAAAATAAGCATTTTTCAAAGTGGTCTGAAAATATTTAAAGAAAGATTTTACAAATGACAGATCTAACATCAACTAAATCAAGAGCAGATATTTTTACATCTGACCTTGGCCCGATGAAAAAGATATTCAGCCATATCCAGGCAAAGAAAAGAACAATCACTCCGACTGGAACAGCAAATACCATCCAAGATGTAAAATTTATTCCATGCTCTGATCCAAACAAGCTAAAGCAACAAAAAATTAACTTCCAACCATTTGAGAATGAAGATGAATGCACAGAATCGATAAATCTAATTTTCCAGGTGGAAATGATTGTGACATTTGATGCTATTCTCACACGTCTAGTTGTCCCTTAACAATTAAATTGGGTCCAGTTCCAGTCAGGGTGCATATTCCACCAATATTGGCAGCATAACAGATACTCAATGTTAGAGCTTTACATAGATTACTGAAACGTCTTGCTTCTTTGCCATCTAGGTCTCTGGGAAAACTGTTGTCTTCAGTGGCAGATCTAGAAAATTGGGACACACACACTAAACTTTAATTCTGAAAGCAAGTTTTATTTTTCAAACATTTGAACCAATTGCGTGTGTACACTAGTAAATTTATACCTGGCATCTACATTTTCTTCCATTTCGATATTTTCTATGTTATCATTGATTTCCGTTGTGTTAGAGGCGATTCCTCTTCCGTGAACCTTGAGTTCCATAAGAACGGATTGAGCGATGGGAACCATCATTGCTGTTGCTGCTGTGTTACTTATCCACATGGACAGAAATGCCGTTACCACCATGAAACCGAACAAGAGCCTGACATGAAAGTTTACATGTCTCTGGTTTATGAATACAATTTATACAAGAAAGACCTCGCATTAAGATTACAAAGCATACCGCCATCGATCGAGGATGGGTATGGGGATGGAGTGGATCCCCTATATACCTACCTGGCCAAGGGGCAAGGAGGGTGGGCACACGGGTCGTCTACCTAACGGACAAGGGCGTGGACACCTACCCCTTCCCCCTAAACAGAATGACAGCCATCTGTGAAAACATTATCTTCCATCGTCCGTTAGGAAGACGACCTGTCTGCCCACCTTCCTTGCCGGTAATGAATGGTCTATTTTGAAAGCAATAAAAACGATGTCCTTATATGCAAACACCAGAACCATCGATTACAATATTTTCTGGATTTAGGTTCATAATATTTAATATAAAAATGTGCGTTTGCAGATACAACTAGAAAGCCCTCCAGCATAACCGCAAGAGGATTTCTGCCCGCAGCATAAGAAGTACTGGCTCACCTGTCCTGGGAGGTACCCCCGTACTGTCCGAGGATGGAGGGGGTTCATAGACCTGGATGGGGGTACAGGGGTGCACTCCTGGCTAGGGGTACCCTCCACGCCCCCCCCCCCGACAGGACTTTGGACAGGACCAGTTACAGAACTTGAGGGCACCCCCCCCGAAAGAACCTTGGACCGGAGACTGGGGTAATCCCACTCCCAGGAGAACGGACTTGGGACCAGAGGACCAGATATTGGTCCCCGCCCCTCCTTCCCCGTCTGAACTGACAAACAAACTGAGAACATTACCTTCCCGTAACATTCAGTTGCGGGCGGTAAAAATAAATTGAGTATCGGAAGGGATAAGTTGAAATTGAGTCATTTCCAAAACAAACATGATATTAGAAACTACCAAGAATTTATTGACAAACAACACTTATGGTGTACAAAAAAGTGCGTATTATGTAAACTGTGATATTTACCATCTCGGCTCTGATCCAACGAGTAATAAAACCCTGAGGGCCATTCTCTTATGTAGGTTACATTTCTCTATAGCAAGAGCCACCAAAAGGCCACCGACAAAGAGGAAATTTGTGTCCTGGAGGTAAAAGTCGGAAATTTTAAAAGACCTGTTCTTCCTACATTTTCATCTGTGAAAAAGGATTTTTATCGAATAAAAAACTTTGTACCTTACCTTGAGATAGTTCACAGCGACATCTGAAGCTTTGATAATTCCGAGCCACGGCATAAGAGCAAAAGGCAACAATGCGGTAACTGCGATCGGTATAGCTTCTGTCATCCAATATACAGCCATAAACGCCACAACATAGGCACATCTACCAGCCTAAAACAGAAAAAGTACATTCTAAATTTATATCGCATCGTAGTAGATCCAAATTGTTGCCTATAATCTTTTCTTTCGTCTTTGAAGATATGACATAGTGGTCCATATCATTTCATCAATTTCTGTGGAACATCGACATTACACTATGTTTGCAAATTGAACAGGATTGTATATCTTACCTTTTCTTGCCATACCAGAGGTATTGGTAATAATACAAGAGGGGTGAATATAATAACCAGTGTCTTCCACACTTTCAGAAGTTGCCTGCACGGATTCATGGAATTATTTCCATCGGGTCTCTCTGCTTCCTGTACCGGATAATCCGGCATGCTATTTTCCGACAGGGAATCCTGCTTTTCAACTTCATCCATTATTCAGTAGAAACAACAGCTATACGTGTGACCTTGACTTACAAATAAACGTGCGCAATGAGTGTAAACCGGAAATAGATTTAAAATATTTAGAGCAGCATGAGTGAGAAATGTTGCTCAAGTAGCCAAATCACCTTCCAGGTGATCCGTCAATGATAATGATTAAAAAAACTAGTCTAGTTGAACTTTGTCTTTTACTTAATCAAATCTTTATATTTTCTTCTGGATGAATCGTATGGTCGGTACAACACGGTGTCTGCTCAAGATTTTCCTTCTTTTTGTTTTCCTTGTTCGATTTGTAAAGCTATAGATGTATCTAAATAATCTTTGGTGGCTCATTGAGCTACATAAAAGGTTTAGAGAAAGTTCTTTCCTGGTTTTTCTCGGATTTAGTGTAGTGACTCAAGCACACAAAAAGAAAATTAACTCAGAGATCTTGCAGTCGTGGTGGTGTTGGTAATACCTAGGTGAAGGCAAAAAATCTTAGAAACTCACATCTTGCATTGTTGGTAGAGTAGAGCTTTTCTCAATAGATCAATTTTTTTGTTAAATTTTTATTTCTGCGGGCAGCATACTGAGCAAATTCTGACCTCCTTTGATGAGATCTTTCATTGGTGTGATAGACCCTCGCACCATTGGGTTAATTGTGGCCTCCGATGAGAAGATCTTTTTTTTAAAAATTTTTTGAGTGGGCCACTGATACTCCTGTTTTAGACTTCCGGTAATGTCTGCCCTTGATTTCAAAACCAGGGTGGATCCCTTGCATGCTTTATCACCTATTTGATACTCACATTCCCCTCTGGTGTGACACCTGCTGACTGTATAGAGGTCAGCATGGAGCCTGAACATTTGCAGATCATTCGTCTGCATGCATTGGTGAGGGTTTGAACCCATGACCATCTGTGCCGCACGCAGCATAGCACTGTAAACCATTCGGCAACTCTGCCTTGGGAGGAAATGAGGAAGTCTTGTTCAGTTAGTGGTAGATAATGGTCAACCCAGGAGATCAGTTTCTCGGGTGAATGTTCATTGTTAGTCACCTGAGGCCAAAATATTCATTCAGAAGTTAAAACTAATAATATATATTCATTTCTTCACATGTTTGCGTCTCTTGTGGCACTTATTTGCAACATATTCCGGTTCCAAGGCCTTCCTTCGGCAACACGAACTATTCCCACCAATGGTAATGTACGACACACGAGAATGTAAAAAAGTGAACACACAAACGAGCCACCAAAGTGATTTTTCACTCTTTGGTATTTTAGCGCACGTGAGACAAGGCTGGTCTCAAAATGTATTGCGTACGTATCTGTAAGAGGGACTTAAAAGGATTATTGGTATTGTATGCATTTGTTGCTTTAACTTACTGGTACTTCTGATGTGTTTGCACAGTTGTTCAAATAGATTAGATCAGCAGTTATTTACTGATTTTTACCGCCCGCATCTGAAGGATGGGGAAGGTAATAGTTTGAGACATGTTTGTCAGTTCACAGGGGGGGTACTCAGTCCCAGCTGGGGGGGGTACTCAGTCCCAGCTGGGGGGTACTCAGTCCCAGCCCGGGGGTACTCAGTCCCCGCTTGGGGGAGGGTACTCAGTCCTAGCGGGGGGGTACTCAGTCCCAGCCAGGGGGTACTCAGTCCCAGCTGGGGGGTACTCAGTCCTAGCCTGAGTAACCCCCCCCCCAAAAAAAAATTTTTTTGATTTCCTTTTTGAAATTTCTTTTTTTTTGGAA
>JBCAUG010607367.1:0-14254 GCA_038406175.1 Haplosyllis leylae | reverse complement strand
TTTTAAGACAGAATTTACATCAGACATGCTTTAATGATTTTTCAAATGTGAAATGGTGCATGAAACAAACTTTAGTTAAAAGGTCTGGCAAGTAGCACAGGCCTCTGTGGCCCATTTGGATAAGCATTCAATCTTAGATCCAGTGATGGTCAGTGTTGTAAGTTCAATCCCACCGGAGGCAACTTTTTAAAAAATTTTGATCTTCTTCATGCAAATTCAGGCTTAAAATGTTAATGTGATCTTATCATCAAAAACTCGATTGTGTCACAGCAGGACACAAGAGTTAGTGACAATGGTGACACTTCTACCGATTGGGCGGAAGTAATAGCCCACACTGGGTCACAGGTACCACTGCTGAACCTTGTCTAAAAGTAAGCACTCCAGAAGAATTTTCAAATGAGCATCACATCCAGACATGATTCAGTTGTTGCACGTTACACATTTTGTGGTCTTCAATAAAAACATATCTGTGTATCAGCAACCGCATCAGATGCAATATTCAAGGGATCCATCTGTGTTTCGTTCCCTCACACTTCAGTCTCCATCAAAAGGTTAAAATAATTCAAGTTATTATTGCCTCTTCCAACGATAAAAGTTAACAGTCGAAACGTAGAGAGGTGGCTTCAGGGATGAGTGATGTCGTTTATCGTGTACTGTAAAGCCTACTCTTGATCTTTGATTTGGTTTGCTTTATCAACATCTCGACGGCCAATGGTAAAGCAGTAGGGATAAATGTGATTGTGATTGTCTGTGCAACATGTACAATAACAGCTAAGTCAAGATAAACTTGTATCAAGTGAAGACTCTTGAGCCACAACGCATTGTTCTACTAACACTTGTCATTCACAAAACCTCCAGTATCCCTCTTGATTCTTGAACTTATTCGCAAGATATATTCAAGTAAAAGTGGATCTACAGGAAAGGGAATAATACAGCTGTAATTCCAAAATTCTTCTTCCCGTGGGGCTACGGGAGGGGATTAATAATTCTAAATTCTTCAAACTTTTCCAAATGAATCCACAGCATTTACTTTTTTATCGTGAATTATACAATGATGTACATTTAATCTGCTGCTCTTATCTGTTCTTAACAATAAATAAGGAATAACCCTTCAAATCTTAAATCTCCTACTTGCTAGTTACATTGTTCCATATTATCAGGGTTGCCACATTTGGCTCGGTTCAAAATATCTTCACATTCCGGTGACATATCACTATTTTTCACTGACAATTTTATTTCATTTTTCAAAGTTTCAAAGAAACAAAGGTGTCACCAAAATTCTCTGACAATTCCTTTCCATAACGCGTGGCAACCCTAATAAATTCAGACAAGAGCTCAGTTCGATGCGAAATTTAATAGATTTGACGAAAAAATTGAGAGGAATCCTGGATCCGCACCTCTAAGTTTACATTTTACACAAGGCTGGTAGTGGTTCATTCGGAAATACGTCGCACTAACACCGTACAGCCACAAAGCATCTCAGGTCAAAAAGAAGTTCTATTCACTCACAAAAAGACAAGATCCACAAAATCATTCACGCGCAACCGTGTCATGAAATATTGCAGATCGACAGCAATTGTTTCTATTGTTAGCTTGTACATGTTCAGCATGCTTCTTTTAAATGACAGATTCTGGCATAGGTGGTATCAATTTAGATTTTCCCAGCTGAGTGTGAGACGCAGAGATTTGGTTTACCGTACCGGATAGCCTGTACTCTCATGTCCACTTACCTCCTTTTCTGAGGGTCTTTCCTGCCTCAATTGGTATCACCAACAATGGAAATATACCACTTAGTCCAACAAGCATTGCTGAAATAGTAGCATAAACCCACGTTTCTCTCGAATGACCTCCAGCAAACTGTACAGTCTCAGCCTCAATTTTGGGACCAGGATTGTAGTTTCTAGCACTGAAAGTTTTCTTCGCATTTTTTGCTCTGTGAATCGTTCCAATGCCGCCATTTGCAAGGACTATTACCACAAATCCTACTATTAACAAAGTTCTAAAATGAGCCATACTGCTTGCGGTGTTGCTAGTGCACCAAGCTGTTTTGGAGCACTAAAATGTCATCTTCCAAATTTCAACATGTTTTTCTGCTGTTCACCAACACATCGTACAGAGCTAGCATACCAATTGATTAGTTTCGTACTTACAAAAAGAGCCGCCCACAATTGAAATATTTAGTATTTATTGTATTTATATTCATTATAATAGGTATATATTTATGATAATTTGTGTTTTGAGCTGACTATCTCGAAGTGTCTTAACTAGTTCAAATTATAAAATTAGAAACTAAAACTGGATCCAGTCTACACTGACCTGCCACCTAGTGTCAATAAGGTGTTGGACGGCAGCAGATATTTTTTTCGAAGTTTTGCAATCAAAATTTGCAGCAATTGAGGGGCTAGCTGCTTAACGTAGCATGGCGGCAACAGCTATATTTAACGTTGCTCAAGAAGCCGGAACATTGGCTGTTCAAGGCCATGGTTTGGATCGACGGCCAAGCTTCTCAGATAGAGTTGTGGGTAACAGTCCTGAACAAGATGTCGGCATGATTTGAGTGTGAATGATTCCAGTTATTTCCACTTCATACTTGCATGATCCGTTTGTCCAGGACCCAATGTGGGTTTCTAGGTATACATATTTGTTTATTCAATTTTACAGCATCATTCTGGAAAGGGAATAACTAACATGTAGTCTGCTTGCTGAATCCCACAAGCTGAAGATCAGAAATTTTGAACGGAGCAACTTTCTGGATCCGTGCTAAAGATCTAAGTTTAGTTAGACCGACTACCTGGTTTTGAGTTTAACAACTACCCGAAAAACACCCCAACTAATTTGATTGCGGTTTGCTCGTGTATGACAGCAAATTAACAAAGCTAAACTGTTTGAAAACATTAAACACTTCAAACTTTCACTGTAGTTTATCAGTGGCGGATCCAGAATTTCCCAGACGGGGGCCAACCCATTATCCCCCCCCTGGATCCGCCAATGTTTACAGAATATTATTTGTTCGAATGATATGGAGTGATGATATATTTCCGCACAGATATATTTTATGCGGTCTCTTTTTCAGATCGTCAATAATATCTTTGTAAAATGTATTGTCTTTATTTCAAGCACCAACAGATGACAATGCGTCTTTTTTTTTCCTTTTAGAAAACTATAGACAAGCTTCCGGATAAAATCATGTTGAGGATATTTTCATACCTACCTCATAGGGAGATTTGTCGTATAGCAAGTGTGTGCCGCAAGTGGAGAATGTTTGCCTACGACAGTAAACTGTGGTCCCGTGTGTCACTGAGGCCTGAATATTCAAAGCTGTATGCTACAAACATTGAGGGTTGGTAATTGTCTCGAAAGTAACTTCGTATAATATTGAATGTGGTTGATCAAAAAATCATCACAACAGCGTCATGTAATCAGTAAGAAACTTATGGTTTTAGTTCCTTTTCAAGAAATTTGCAAAATATTATGCAAAGATGTGTTGATTTTGCAGCTTTACTTGCTTTGATTGGAGTTCGATTCGGCACATCCCTTCGGTATATTGAATTACCATGCGAACTTATAACACCACCGATTCTACATGAGTTGGCAAACAAGGTAAACATTATACCAATTAGTGATTGATATCCTATTATATAAATTCACTTATTTTCTGTGAAGAGTTTTTGTAAGATCTTTGAACCGAGTATGAAAATAAATACATAAGAAACTTATTAATCAAAACTACAGCCAATAAATGTTTCATTTCCACAGTGCCCAAACTTGAGGTACATGACCTTGGATTTCTCCCATGCAATGCAACTACACGACTTCAATGACTTGAATGCTTTTCCAGTCAGTCTTCGTACTCTGACAATCTGCCTATCAGAGGTTTGTTAAATTCATAAATGTCTGCAGATCACACGTCCGCACACTTCGGAGAAAGTATTTCAAATAAATTGATGTTATCCTTTCAACCTCGCTCTCAAACGAGTCAGTATATTGTGGCTGTATTTGTAGGTAATTTTCCTGGAAGGTTTCATGAGACGAGTGTATCAAAGCCTAAGCTGCCTTGAAGTACTTCACCTGATCGGTAAGTGAAGTGACGTTTACCTCCTGTAACAGGAAATAAAGAGAGTACACCGTGGTAAGCCCAAATTAGGAGGATAGTGATTACTTGGTACATGTGCAAATCTGACAAGAACTCAAATTCGGCAATATTCTGACAAATTTAGGTTTAATCCAAATGTTGCTAAAATATTACTATTATTTAATTTAGTGCAATTAAATCCCTTAAATTATTTTTCCAACAAACACTTTGTACATACATATTACTCAGTAATTTCATCAAATACATCAGGATCGATATAGGTATACAGAAAATCGAATAACAGCAAGATCTTATGTATTCTTGTGATGCAGGTACATTTGAACTGGGAGATGAAGAAGAAGAGGAGATTTATGAAGTAATTAACATCTCCAAGATTCGATCGCACACCCCAAACTTGAGGATTGTAAACTTATATGGAATCAGCTTCATTGATGACTCACATATTGAGCTCTTCTCCAGGTGGGAATATATTTTTGGTACCTGTTTTTTTTGTTTTGTTTTGTTTTTTTGCGATATAATGTATCAGTGCGACAATTTTCACAGTGGACAAAAGCGAACGATACGAATGGTACCAAATGAGCTTACACTGATAAGATTTATGTACAAATCTCTTTTTCAGCAATTGCATTCATCTCGAATGTCTGGCTCTCAACTTCTGTCTGCATGTGAAAGGTTCTGCCCTGAAAACACTAATTCAAAGATGCAAGAAACTGAAAACGTTACTTCTGCACCACTGTGGTGAGAAATGTTTGAGTCAATATTTTGTTCTACTTTCAAGCCTGTCTTTAGCACTGCACCATTGGTCTCCTAGTTTTGTATTCTAGTGACCAAGACTGGCCACCAAAGTCAAGGATCCATTTAAATAAAGAATTGAAATATTCCAATGTCTACTACGAGATGCTATTTATGAAGTTTGTCTTTTGAACTGGGCCACTTAAAATTTTGTATGGGCCACCTAAAGTTGCCTGTCACTGGCTTGGATGAGCCAACAACTTGCAAACTTAACGACATCCCTGTGCTTTCTCACACCACAATCAAAATTGTATTCGTTTTATCTGTGAAGATTCATAGAGTTTCTCATGGAGCATCTTTTAATTGGGAACGCGGCTATTTTACTTTCCTATTTCATGCTCAGGTCTGGATGATAAGATGATGAGAGACGTGGAGTGGGAGCAGTCAAAGATTTATGAGCTGGACTTAACTTCCACAGAACTTTCGGAAGAAACCCTGCGAGATGTTCTGGGAAGGATAAATGGGTTTAGTTGGTTAGGATTAGGACATTGCGAATTTTTCACAGACAAGGTATTTAAAATATCAGCGCTGTTTGTTGTTAACTAACCAAACTCGGTGAAAATACCAGGATAAATAGGTCTAAATCTGATTTTATTATTGTTTTAGATCCTGGAAGAATTGAGCAGAAAAGGCAAACTAAATAACATCAAAGCGATAGATATTAGCCACACCGTGTCTCTATCAGAGAACGCCATTTTCAACTTCATTCGCAAGCATGGTGCAAAATTGGAAGCTCTGATGATAGCTGGAAAACCTAAACTGGCAGAGCAGTTTTTCTTGAATGTGATCCCTTTTATGTTGAAGATCAAGTACGTGTGGATTATAATGCTACATTTCAACTGTCATTGCTTAAGAGGGGAGCGATTTATCTGCACTATCGCGTTCGTCCTGTTGGTTGGGTGTCACAGCAGAGCTCCCCCACCCCACCCCACCCCCCATCGCACTTTTCATTAATCTTTTTATCAACCTCTTCATTTATTTCTTCATCTACACATATTTTTGTCTTGAGCAAATTTGGCTTGATACATTTTTGGATCTCCTTCATATCAGTCTTCATCTACCTGTTGTTTCATCTTTAGCTCTTCTATCTCCTCATCTATTTATCTTTTCATCTACCTGCACAAAGCAAAGTTATTTTTAAATTAAATCACAGAATTATATTTGGCGCGACAGAATGCTGGTAAGCATTCTTGTTTCTGTAAAGTGCTCCCAGTATGGGTTATTATGAGTACTCTTAGTGAAAGAATTTGCTGATACAAGCCCGGCCTCACATTCACCAAACACTTTGATATTAATGACAAGAATCAGCAGAAATGGCGTCACCTTGCAATCAGGGGTAACTGAGCCTGCAAGTTAACAATAAATATTTTTGCAGAACAATGGTTATCGGTACAGCTAATGGGTGGTTTTTGAAGATGTCCACCCGTGTGCATATCGATCAGATCATGATCTGCCTTGGGCAGCATTGTGTTGACCTGGAAAGACTGGAAATCCAGTGGGATCCAGACACCATTAGATATTCGGACAACTCCAGCAAGTTCATCGACATGTTGAGGTATTTCCAAATAATCTTCAGCTTACTTTATTTTGTAGCAATACTTGTATTAATGCACTCACGGTTCGTGTTTAGTTACGCAGGTGTTTTATTTTCTTTGAAGAATGAAATGCACTGGCATGAAATCCATGACACTGAGTGATGGCGAATACTACGAGATGGTGAAATCAAACTTCGAGCGTGCTGACCGATTGACTACTGTCCGCACTGTTACCAACTACACCACATCAATGGTTGACAAGCTGCACTGTTACCGCGATCTGCTTTTCAATTGAACGGGTATCAATTGTCATTAATGAGATGCTGATTTCTGAACGTTTAGAAGATATATTTCACACTTGCCCTTCTTGTGTACACATATTTTCTTCTCAACGGAATATCCAAGAAGTAGCCGCAATCACAGGAAAGAACGCTCAATAAAAGTGGTGCTAGTAGGTATTTTGCTTTCGATTTGGATCATCTTCAATTCCTTGTAAATTACATCATTTCGCTCTTTTTCCAAGACGTTATATATAAAGAGTAGATATAGCAGTTATTTGACAGTGTTTTAAAATGTACAATTTTTAATTTCCTTTGTTGTGTGTGAAATATTATTGCTCAATTCAATCATTTGTAAAAGCTCATTTTCCTCACCGTTCATGTATAAACTGATTGTCTAGTCATGAAGTATGATCAGCTTGTTATCCTTTGTATTTGTTGTATGATTACATGCATTAGTACCTTTGAATGTTTTAATTTCTTCAAATATTTAATTTCTTCAAATATTTAATGTAGAAGTTGTACCAACAGCAAAAAGTACACTTCTCAGTAGATTTAAGTTTTAAAAAAGATTTTCATACAATGATAAGTAGAAACGATTTGTAGTAACTTTTGTAATCTTATCTGTGTTTTACTTGATGGAATTGTCGTTTGAGTTTTTTTTTGTTGTCAAACGTTACATGTTACGTTTAAAGAGACGTGTGACACTTGGAAATAAAAGACTAAAATAAAATTTCAAAGTTTATTCCATTGGCTTAGAAATAGTTACATAATACTGATATGGATCTGTAGAATTGCTAACTCCACAGAGTACAAGTTCTGCAAAGTAATTTTAAGTTGTAAAATTACTCTTTATCCTTTACCGATTTTGCATTGAAAACGCGTGAACTAAATACCGTTTTGTGATTGTCTTGCTTACAACCAAATTATAGTTCCACATCTACCAAGATTTTCGTAAAGGATTCGCAACGAAAATGAAAGTTTTTATTAAGTCTTTATGATTATGGCTAGTTAAAATAACAGCGGAAGCAGTTCAATATTTAGATGAGGCAGAATTACAATACATTTTTAAGTACACTGTGTAAATTGTCACTATATCTGCTGAATCAGTCCTGATATTGAACTCTCTACAACTGTTGAAAATAGTGTTCTCCAAACGAGTTGCAGAACTAAGTGCAATGAACATTGTTTGCAAATGTGGAGAAGTAGTAGTACCGCGGCATCCGATAATAAGGCGTTAGAATTCAATTTTGAGACAAAAAGGCAATAATCTAAAGATCATATTTCCCCATTTTGGACACAGTCTTGTAACCTGGCGCACATCTCTCGATCAAATTTGCAACTCTGAAAGGAATTTGGAGTAATAAGGCATTTTGAAGCGAGTGCAAAACTATTGGATATGAATTACAAGCGCACATATGCAGTTGACCTACCTTTGTGTAAAACGTTTTGGATTCTACTTCATCTTTTTGTACACCACGACCTTCTTGCAAGCAACGGGCATAATAAAAACAGGCCATTGAGATTCCTTTAGAAATAAAACCAGCCTGACAATCCGTTTCTGCAGCAATCGAGCTAACGTCCTCTAAAAGTGCCACTCTGAATAAAAACCAAGTGCGATTAATTGTAAATGTGCAACCAGAAACATTGAGCTTGCATCAATAAAATATTTGGTAGTTTCAAAAATCAAAGTAGGACCAATTTACGCACACAATCGGAATAATTGTGAATCACCTGTGCCACTGCGTGGAAAGAAGAGTAACTTACCGGCTTGCAAGTTGCACAGCTTTCGTGTACAATTTGCGCTTGTAATAATAACCAACCAGATTGCCCATTGCGTACACGTTTCCCCTTTCTGCTGCCTCTCGCAAGCAAACGAATGCCGAATCATAATCTCTTCCAGTTCCAAGTCCCAACATGTACATCACGCCCATAGCACCTGTTTGAACCAATAACAGAGTTAAAAATGGTATATTACTTTTATTTATTACTTAAATATCAGGCGAAAATGACATTGTCATAAGAGCACAAACCTTGTGATTCCAAACTTCCATTGCCACAGGCTTCAGAGTGCCAAAAGAATGCTTTTTTCAGATCTTGTTTCTCCTCCCGGGAGTAGAACATGCCTAACATGCTCTGAGCTTTGATACTTGCTTTAGGGTTGCCATCATCCGCAGCAAGTAACCAATACCTGGAAAAATTATTGTGGTTGTAGAGAAATCAACAATAGTCACCAATTAATAATAATATGAAACATTTGCCATGGTGAAAGAGACGAATTACAAATATATGTAACAACAAGAAAGTCCTGCGTGACCGCAAAAGGCGTACCGGCTGCGCAGTAATCTGTCCACCTGGAAGCTTCCCCTGCACACCATGTAGGGGTATCCCCTCCCCTCCCCAAGCTACAGGCCTGACTGGGGTACCAATCCCCCAGCTATAGGCCTGACTGTTGTACGGCAAGACTTTGGACAGGATCAGTGACAGAACCATGGGGTACCCCTCCTGGCAAGGACTTGGGACCAGAGGCTGGGGTACCCCTCCCCCTGAACAGACAAACACCTGTGAAAACATATCATGCCGTCATACTACGTGTGCGGGCGGTAAACATTACATTTGATAGCTTTGTCGGCTACATTTAATACCACGAAACTTAAATCAACAAGAAAGTCCCCCTGCGTGAACGCAAAAGGCATACCACCCGCCGCATAGCAAGTGCTCACTCTGCTGTCATATCCCAGGGGGTGGGGGGACCCCATCTCAGCCGGGGGGTACCCTATCTTAGGTTGGGGGTACTCCAGGTAACCCCTCCCCCAGCTGGACCTGGCTTGGGTACCCTCCCAGCCACACCTGGCTCAGGTACCCATCCCCCCCCGCCCCCAGCCGGACCTGGCTGGGGTTTACCCCCCCCCCCACCAGACCTGGCTCAGGTACCCCCTTGGCTCGGGTACCCCTCCCCCCGGTGGACAGACAGACAAACTGAAAATATTACCTTCCCGTCGTACTACGTACGCGGGCGGTAACAATACTCATTTCCGAGAAAAGGCAATTTCATTCTCAAAATGAAAAGGCATCGCAAACATTCTTACCGTTCGGCTTCACTGTCACTTTGCTGCACACCATATCCTTGAAAGTATGCTCTCCCTACATTATACTGTGCAGCCCGTAATAAGTGTTTAGCCTTTTGATTTGAAGATTCTGCAACTCTTTTCATGCAGTCGAATCCAAGTTTCTGAAATAGGAAGACGATATCGTAATAAGGTATTTAAGTCTGTAATTGCTATTAAATATTCTTGGCCAAAAATATCAATCTTACCTGATCAGCCGTTCCTGCCAATCCATCATAATAAATTACACCAAGTTGGAACATCGCTTGCCAATCACCATATTTGACAGCTTTTTCAAAATATTTAGCAGCTTTGTCATATTGTTCCTAGAATATAAAACGGGAACCTATTATCGATTTTTTATGAAAGCATCCGTTGAAGTTCCACGCAATATTGATCGTCTTGGTAAATAAACACAAACCAAAGCCTAAAGCAGGTACTTTAAAAGGTAATCAATTGATTATCAGGGTTGGTGAATTACCTTTGTTTGGTTTTTCTGCAAACACTTGCAAAGCATTTTAACGTTGATTAGTATGAATATTGATGACTTTATACATCACTGTGTTCATTTTTAATGGAATTGCTCCGGCATCACATCAATTTTTGAAAGCAATAGGTGAATATCTTGTTGCGTTTAATATAAAAATAATTTATTTTAGAGTGGATATCGCACAAATAGAAAGTACATTTCTTTATCTTTTTCCTTTATCGTTGCATAACTTTCCCACTTTTATTTTTTGAGTTTGACCTTATTTTTTAATTGACAAGACAAAAAGAAAGGTGCATGCATTACCTGTTCAAAGTATAGTTGCCCTAGTGGAAAGGAGGCTGCCTTATCCCCATCTTTTATTCTATGAAGTAATATATTTTCAAGTTTTTCAGCCATTTCAATTTCGGATAACTGCTCCAAGTTCGTATGGTCGGTCTGTAGTTCACTGGCATTTGTTGTTCCTTCTTGTTGTAGCTCTAACTGCACCAGGGACAGAACGCTCCCGTGTTGAGAACCGGGAAGCTGTTCCGCTGAGATGTCCTTTGCAAGTGCCATTATCCCAGCGTTAAACCACTTGTTCTGGCAGCTTTCAACAGGTTCGATACGTTATCGATTCAAACCGACCCCAGATGCAGCTGAAATATGTTAAGCATTTTTTGGCATCTCCGATTTTCTTCTGAAAGATATATTTGCCCATTCGTTTTATTTGGGCGAAAAATGCTTGGTTATCCACTTACCCTCACGCAGTTTTGTGGTTGAGTCTATATTTGGAAATTAAGTTGCATTGAACAAATGTACATTTCACATTTACAACTTGGGGGTGGGGGGGGGGGGCTGATACATATAACATCAGCATGATATTCTTTGGTTGAAACATAGATCTAGCTATTCTAACCAATGCAGTCAAGAGAGTGAATCAGAAAGGCTTCTGTGTTCAGTAAACGCATTTCTGAGCCTTAAAAAATTGTGGACTTCAGATCTTCGACCGGAATGCACTTGTTGCCTCAGTTAAACTTTCCGGATCTATGTTTTCCCCTATTTATCATTTGCTAAGTATATATTCATATTCAGCATAGTCTCTTACCATTTAGCATAATGTTAGTTTTAGGTTAGACCGTGTAAATTGACATATTTAACCTGGGAATATAAGTCTGAGGAAAGTTTGGGTAGCAACGGTGTCATGTGACTGATTTTAATGGCACGGGCAGAATGCTCAATTGAAGGTTTAAAATTAGTCAACAATTGTTTTGGACCACTTTCTTATTCTTAAAATATTATAGTACAAGCATAATGCGCATATATAAGTTAAGAACCATATTGTTCAGAATTAATTTTTGTGCGGGATTAGTAGATCTAGATCTAGATCTAGACGTCCATGTTGGCAGAAACTCACAAGAAGAGATTTCCGAGGTTCATGAGGTTAGTAACTGTGAGTTCAGATTTTAAAAAAATCAAGTGACACGTCAATTTAGCGGACCAGTGATTAAAAGCAATATCCTACAGACGCTGGTGCAGACAATAGTATTGAATCAACAAGAACACTCCCTAAAGAAATAATAGTATAGATTCTAATCTAGATATAAGTTTAACCTTCTGTAACAGGCCTTGGTAATACTTGTTGAAAGAAATTATATTTTGTCTGAATTAAGTTTGTTACCGGTTTTTAGGAGAGAAGTGGATAGACTACTGGTAGATCTTATTCAATTTAATCAACACATTTTGCAGCCCAAACATGTAGTTCATAATGAGTAGCAAACCATCACAAAAGGAGAAGACTGGTCCCGTGCTTTTGAGGAAAGGTTCCTCAAACAAAATGGCATTGAAATCCAAAATCGTACAGATTTATGAAGCTTTCTTCCGAGTAAGTAGTCATTTATACAGTGCTTTATGTGTGCTGTAGTGGATGACCTGTACTGTAGTATTTCAGTGTTTTGATCTTTATTAGAAAAACACTTCTACATGTAACACTGTTGCATCCTCATGCTTTTGCACGAATTGAATTTTGTTTTGCAGGGTGAAGATCCTTCCACTGGCAATGCAAACTTCTGGGACGAATTATTTTTGTTAAAGGTAACGCACTCAAGAGTTTAATATTTCAATTTGACCACTTCATTCAATATTCACGATTTCTGTTAGGGGAATAATGGTGTAACCTTACTTTCGCCGTTTTAATTAAAGGTGAATGGTGACTTCATCGTTGGCGAGTTCGAAAAATTGAATGGGGAACAGTTGCTAGCTCTTAAGGTAGTGCACAAAATGACATTCAAGCGTCACTATCAAGTAAGTTCAGTGGATAAATCAATGGTTGTGAAATCATGACACATTTTACTTTGTAGGAAAACATCAACTTATTGTTTTACAAATCGGTTCAAACACTAAAGGAGAACCCTATCAGAGCTGCTAATGCTCTTCAGGTAAGTACTAATTCCTCATAGTCCAGTTCATGAATGCGTTTTGACATTGTAGAAATAATTTTGACTCAAAGCATTAGATAGAGAATGGACAAGGAGAATCATAAAGTGCACATATTATTGGAAAAACACACCGTGTACTTTCTGTTTATGTAGAAACACTTGGTTTCATTTGCTTTCAAATTTACAGACAATTAGTGCGCTAATCAGAGGCGTATTCAAGAAAAGTCATGGTGATATTGGTTTTGACGTTATTGACATCTTGGTTGGATTTGATTCTGCCGAATCACAAATGCAGGTTTGATCAATGAACTTTAAAACTCGCAATTTACACAATTCATGAGAAAAAATTGCTTAACATTACTACTATCTTTCTATTTATACACGTAGGCTTTGGTTGAAGCTATCAATCTGTTTGTGACTGGGGATCATCCCGTGACACTCAAAAATATCGCACTGAGAGTTATGCTCACACTAGTTACAGTAAGTAAGACTACGTGACTGCGTAATATCCACTGGACGCGGCAGATATGGTGTATTTTGGATCAATCATAATGGGTATTTTTGTCTTTACAGGCGACCGATAATGTAACTCAGAATACTGTCTTGGAATACGTCATGATCAACAGTGTATTCGAATCAATCATACAGGTATATTGAGACTCGTATGATGAAACCGCTTTTGTAATAAAGCATGAACAATATGAATTTCAAAAGTACATGTTGAATGATGTCAATGTATTTTAGACCATGAGTGACCCCTGGAAAGCTGAAAATAATATTTCGTATCTTTTGAAATTCAGATTTTAGGCAACCCTGATTCCCGAGGAAATCATGGCCATGATGCCGTTTTGTTGCTCACTATTCTAGTCCAGTACAGGAAGTATGAATCTGCAAATCCATACATTGTGAAACTCTCCATATTAGACGACGAGCTAGCATTAACGGTGAAAAACTATTTCAAACATTATTTTATTTGTAATTTTCAATTATTAAATTGAATTAGGTTTAGGGTTAGGGTTCATTGAAGCTTAATGAACCAAGAGTACAAACCAGTCAAAAAGTACAATTGAAACGGTCGAAGGGCCACCTTTCGGTTTGCTGTCGAAAAACCACACAAAATCAATACATCTTTATTTCACCATTTTAGGGATTTGCTCAAGTTGTGTCTTCAACCCTGACGGAATTTAACAGGTAATAATGAAGCGCATGAAATTGAAACTCCATATTAATAGTAATCAAGAATGATCGCAAAAGAAATACATTGGTAATGTAATGCATTCTTTTGTTTTCCAGGCAATACCAAACTCAGCGCGCTGAACAACAAGGGGCAGGATTCTTTGCTTCATTATCTAACATGGTGAACAGTTTTTGGCTGATTTAAACGGAGTTTAAAGCAGTCTATCGGATCGGTCGGTTGCAACCCACATTTTGCCCTATTTCAGCCAGATCAAAGGTCGGACATATTCCAAAATGTGTCGAATCACCGGGGAATGGTAACATACAACTTTTTTCAGAACTTTTTTTTTGGGTCATTAATTAGGGCAC
>JBCAUG010607256.1:0-14255 GCA_038406175.1 Haplosyllis leylae | reverse complement strand
GAATTTGCCTGGGCTTTCCCCGGACCTGGCCCAGACCTTGCCTTGATTCTCCCCTGACCTTACCCAGACTCTCCCTGGACCTTGCCTGGACTCTCCCTGGACCTTGCCTGGACTCTCCCCAGACCTTGCCCGGACTCTCCCTGGACCTTGCCCGGACCTTGCCGGACTCTTCCCGGACCTTGCCCGGACTCTCCCCGGACTTTGCCTGGACTCTCCCCAGACCTTGCCCAGACTCTCTCCAGACCTGTTCCATAATTCATCCTGATTGATTGGATCCCCATCACCTCATTCCAAATGCTAAATATTGACCAATCATACTTAAATATACTAGGTCGCATTATCATAAAACTGCCCAATGCTCCCCTCCACCCAGTCCTCATATCCTCCAGGCAGCTCATAGTAATCAATAAGCTGACTCTAACGAGCCAGCAAAAAGAAGCGGCAAATGTTTATTTTACAATTTCTACTTGCAGTAAAACAATTCGTTGATATAATTTGCTTTTCATTAAATTTTGACATATCAACCGTTAGATATTTGGTGAAGCACATCCATTTTGTAGTTAAGAACCGACAAATATTTCAACTATTTTTATTTGAGGACAAATGCAATGAATAATGTAAGGATGCTTTGATTAATGAATACGGTCTTCTCATTTGATTTAATTTGAAGGTTTTGCATATTTTAACAGACAATTATATTCTGAATCCATTGAATCCATGTTGGTAGCTGGATGACTCCCACAATGGTGTTGTGTCCGAACCACTGTACAAATACAACTTTAATTTCATCTCCTGAAAAATTCAACAGAAATGTAAAATTCTTCAACATGGACGGGTTATATTTAAACGGAACTCATGACATATTGTCTTGGCAGAAAATGTCAAAATTTAGTACTTTTTGAATTCCTACGTCTAGGTTTTGTTGGAAAATGACACAATGGAAATTAAGAAGCAAATTCAGTATGTAGGATTGGAAGTGATTGGTATGGACCATGAAACTGCATGAAAATGAAGAAATGTTGGTCCAGATGAGGAGGGGGGGTTACGTCCCTGGTGCCCCTAGATCCGACTTTGTCTTTGCTCAAATAGATCTATTTCCCTTGTAAAATGTTTTAATGCTTGGGCGAACGACCTGTAGTTGAACAAGATGAATGAAAATGATTCTTCTTTCCAAACTTTTTTGGAGAACTAAAGTACCTTTTGTGGGGCCACCCATGTCTATGTGTTAGTGAGTTCTGCCCTCCATTTCAAAGCTAGCACAGATCCCTTACTTGCATGTTTTGCTGCTGTGTGCAAATTGATGCCTCAGTTTCACCTCTGGTGTGACACCAGCTAACCTCTTGGCATCGAGTATGGCAGCTGACCTTTTGATCTACAAACAATTCAGTAATGTTGATTATTTTAGTGATTGAGATAGTTAAAAGAGGAATGAAATATATGGATTCTTCAACTAAACTGATATGCTATGATGATCAAATACCCCTATTGGCCATATTCTTGGTTATATTTAAATGGAACTCAAGACATGTTGTCTTGGCAGAAAACATAAAAATTTAGTACTTTTTTTTTAAAAATATTCAATTTTGTGTCTTCAGTTTAGTGGATTATGATACAATCTACAATTCTTGAAGATATTTTACTTGTGGAGTTTGTAATTTGGACAATATAGTGACAAGACAAGTAAAAAGGCAACTTTAGGTCATGAAATATTGGTTATTTTATTGGATATTTGGAATTAAAAAATTTTTGTCCTAATTTATTGGTCCATTATGGAAACTAATTGCAACTTTTAGGTTTTATATTGTTCTTGACAAGTGTTCAAAATAATTCAATCCTTGAATGAATCATGTGAAATGTAACAAAAAGGCATTATTTTATCTCAATTACCTTATTAGAAATTGTGAGATTCCATTCTTTCTAGTTATATGCAAATGAGGCAATTCTGGTGCTGCTCATTTCAAGTTTGGATTTTGCACAGTACACTTCTCAGGAGGAGCCAAGTTTAAAGTGACAGAAAATGCCTTTTTATTTAGTGTAGCTGTTTGCATTTTTTGTGCATAATGTCAGGATATGTGCCTAAAAAGTACCAACGGATTAACAATTTGGATAATTATTTCATGGCCAAAAATTGCTCAAATGTTGGATTTGTGATACAAAAATTGCATGACTTTTCAGTTCCTGTACAAGTGACAGCAGAAGTGGCATGTGCCACTTTTCATGACACTTCCATTGAGAGAACATTAAGCAAAGGACGTGGGTTTCCTCCAAAATAAAATGATCCTTCGATGAATAGAAAAAGATGTCAAAGTACTTTGATTTTACTGAAAGAACGAATCATGGGTCTTAACCTATAACATAATTTTTACATCTGCCAGTATCAACAGAACAGACAGAGTTGCTTATGGCTAAAATAACCTGATAAAGAACTATGCGTACAGAAATAGATCAACAAAGGAATATATCATTAAAATGTAAAAGTCATGATTTATGTGTTATAATTTCCGGATAAGCCGTTGTTTACCTATAATCTAGAGCAACTCGAAATCTGCTGTTCTCAGCTTTCAAGCGGTTGATTTCAGCAGACATTTCCTGGAAGACGATGAATATTTTTGGTGTTGTAAGGATGAATGTCATATTTATCTTCTAAGCTCACTTTGTGGAACAATCCCTTTTCTCAAAAGGCCTTTTGTAAAGACGTTAAAAATAATCTATCGGGATGTACAATAGAATTTTCAATGTACATATTTGGACATCAACCTGAGTCAGTAACTTACTTGCATTTCCTTCCACATATCACCGATAACGTTTGCCAATAATGGTGGTAAATTATAAAATGTTAGCAACATGGACATCTTAAAAATGCTATTTATGCCCTAAAACTTACGAATCAGTGTCATTCTCAACGAATTCATTGTGTAAATAACCTGTATTTCATCTCTGTTAAACATACGGAAACCGAAGCGAATAAAAGACTACACTTAATCAGCATCTTGTATCAATGATTTTGTGCAAATAGGTATTAAAGTGTACGTGAGCAGGCCATGGGAAAGGTCAAATATGGTGTGACCACGTGCTTTGTAATGTATTGAGTAATATCAGTTTGGCAAAACCTACACACTTAAGATAATATGTATGGCTTTTAATTACCATGGCAAATACTTTATGTGATGCAAATAATTTTCATCGTAAAAATAACTATTAGTAATTTGAGCCCAAATCTTTAAATAGTTTAATTATCAATGTTTATTACTTATGCACACAAAGACATGAAGGTTTAAATTCTGAAGCCGACAAAGCCATTCCGGAAGGAACCGGCACTGGGAACCAAAGAGGTATTATCCGTCGATCCATCCAGAACCATTTTAATTTCAGTGCCTGCAAAAACGACAGTAACCTTGATATTTGAATAAAGCTTTTTACATACTAAGTTCCAAGACTTTTCAGGTTTACAACAACGTGCACGATGGATTAAGAATGGTTTACTGTAAAGCGAATGAAACCGTACCATACCTTCGACAGCATCAACTATTGCACTGCATGATGCAGCAGAGTAATCTGGTAGGTTTGTGTGGTCACCGTCTGCCGTGCAAACCACTTCGTCGTTCACCACCATGTCTATACGGGCAAATTCACTGGCAGATACGAAGAAATATGCGGTGAAGAAGTACGTTCCATCGCCACCAGAGGGAACCGTGAACACTCCTGTAGTACTGTCGTACCTAAAGCCATATATAATCTAATGTGTTAACCTCTTCTTTGAAATGAATGTATCAGTTCTGCTCAGAATATCTGGGGTAAATTCTGTTTACAAGTCTTTATGAAGCTATGTCTTCTCTTGAAAGAAAAGGGTACCTAACAATTTATGTTTTGAAAAATAAAATTACACACCCGCTTCCTTTATTAAGGAGAATCTGGTCGAACTGAACCACTGACCCAATTTCTATTGTATCGTAAGATGTCAATACTGCTTGGAACGCAACCAAATCTACAAATTGATGATTGCATATGAACATATGTTTACAAAATAATCGTAAAATGCGAACCGTGGAACCCTGATTTCAGGTATATCCATTGACTGCCACCCCTTTGTGTCATATCCATAGTTATCATAGGTTACACCACGTACAAATAACATAACTATTCGCGCACTCTCAAGAAGTCTTAAAGACACGCTTCAGTTCGATTGATACCTACTATTTGCACTTTCTTCCAGTGTGGAAATCCTGATGTCATGCTCTGTGTCAGTTGTCTGAAGACCTGGAAATATTTCAAAATATTAGTCCACTTCATGGTTACCAGAAATGGGTTAAATAAGGAGAGTACAGCTATGTATCTTCTGATCCTCTTTCAGGAGAACATCGTACCTTGTATATTTTCTTCTGCCGCACTCAGTCTTGTATCCTGATCACTGGTGATGCCTTCTAAGTCTAAAAAAGTTAATGAAACTGAAGTAATATCGTGTGCAAGTCCAAACGTTTGTGACAGTTTGTTCTTGTGACATACATTTTCCACGTTATTTGGTGGTTAAATTGGTACGATTAGACTACGATTTGACCAACCATCGATATCAGTTTCCGCAGCAGTTAAACGAGTCTCGTGGTTGATGGTTGTTTCTTCCAGACTATCTACTCTGGCCTCTACAGCATTGATTGATGCATTAGTCGAGAGTTCCAGGGCGGTCAGCCTAAAATCCAGTTGTGTTGTTGTAGACTGAAGTGCTGTTGAGATCGAAATAAAAAAATAGCGAATGTACATAAAGTTAACAACCAATACAATTCAAAGATTCGACGAAAATAGATCCATTCAATTTGTGTAATATAATTCTCTGGTCATTGCCCGCTAAAATGTGGCAATCGCGTCTGTGCTTACTGATTTCTCACTGGGGTCATGAAAAGATTTTGATGCTCTTATGGTGATTGACTCAAAGAAATGATTGAAAAACCTCTTTTGTTTGATATTTAAATCCAAATAACATGTTACGAAGGCACATATTTTCGAAATAGAAATAGCATTGCTCTTCTTGAAAAAAATGTCTCCACTGATAGTACCAAAAAAAACTGCTAAAACGTAAAAATAATGGGACGTTATTGATATATTAGAATAGGCACCTTCAACACTCTCACTGAGTTCACCTCCCTCTATTTCCAAATTCAACAGCCTCTCATCCTGTGTGATTTGCTGATCAAACAAGAAGTTGACATTTTCGTCCAACAGTGTGACATCCTCGTCTATTTCTGAGATGTTTTCTTGAATAACGGTCACCTGGACTTCAAGCAGCAGGACTCTTTCTTCCAAAGTGTCGTTCTCAGCGGTTAACGCTAAAAAGAAAGATTTTAAAGTTTTTTTGGTGCTCAAGTACGTTTATGAATGCTTAAGTTTTGTCAATTCTATCACAAAACATTATGCATTGATGCCGCCAATAAATTGCGAAAAAAAACAAATGTTTATAAGTGACCTCACCTGCTGTATTGGATTTACCTGTTTCAAACTGTTCAACCCTCGAGTGCAGGATTTCTTCGTGTTCTGCCAGGCGGGAGGCCAACATCCGGTTTCCTCTTCCAACCTATTCACCTTCTGCCCCAGGTTCTAAAACAAATAAAGCGAATACTATTGGGGCAAGGATTTTAAAGCTTTAGCATTTTTTACTCATCTCAGATGCCAGAGGTCCATCCACATCGAACGTTTGCGTCACCATCCTTGTAATATTGAAGGATAGCACATTTGATCTTTTCACGGGCACTGTTATGGGAAGAATGGGATGCATACCCATTTTGTTTATCAACATAGCTTTTGTTACGTTGACGGTAATAGAGTCTCTTGCTGTGAAGAGACCTTAGCTTTGAATTACACGAAGTCCAGAACTCATCTCCAACATTTCTTTCTTCATTGCCTGCAGACAGTACCATATGGTTAGTAAAAATGTGGTTTTATTCTACAAATGTTCCGGAAATTACTTTTCAGACAGATTGCTAGAGAAGTAAGTTACCCGAAATTCTTCTTCAATCTGTCCAAGTCCCCCATCAAGGACTGTAACGACTACAAACGCTAACACTAACGTGTATTTGGCGGCCATCTTGTGCTTAGCTTGAAAATCTTTAACGAAAAGCTATCGTTGTTCCTATAAAATTCAATGGGAAAGTCGCCATGTGTTATTTCTTTTGATATTTTGTAAGATTATGACTTATTCATGTTTTGTGCAGAATAGGTAGTATTTCAATTTGGGAATTAGTCACACTCCAGTGAACTACCCAGTTAGCACTCACCACTAGAGGGCACCACACTCTGTGATATTGTTACTTAAGTACTTGTTGAACTATTTACTGAGTTAGATTATTATATGACACAAGCATGTAATGCACCTAGAAGTACTACCACAATAAAATCAGCATTTGTATAGATACCACAATGCAACTTATTGGATTATCATTCTACCCTTTTGCTATAATCACGACCTAATTGGTATGTCAACAGAACGTCAGTAACAGCATTAGGTACCTGCAATACAACGACGTATCAACCTTTAATTAATAGAGCCCGAAATCAACTTTAAATTTCAATTGATTCTTTTATTGTGTCTGCAGGGTAAATTCGTGTAGCCAAATATCCTAATTATAGCGCATTTTCGACTGGTCCACTGTTTACAGCGTTTTTGGTACAAAGACTCAATGCAAAAGGTTTAGACCAATGGTTTTATTAAGTATGCTCGGAGAACAGAGTTCAGTTTATATTCGGAATCCGTTGAATCCGTGAAATCGGGCTGGATTCTGAAATAAAGGAGTGATGTCTGTTGAAGCAATATTGACCACCTGAATTTCGTCTCCTGAAAGAAATAGCAAACAGTTCGTACTAAATTGGTAGATACTTGATTAGTAAGGATCTACAGATTTATCAACATCTTGGTTACCAGAAGTGAAATACTTTACCGGAAATGACGTCAAGAACAACGCTGCAAGACGCTGCCTGCGAATCACCGGAACCACTGCTATTTTGATCTGCTTGAATCGAGCAGATGACGTCATCATTTAGTGTCATTTCTATATTTATGTATTCACCGTAGGACACTAATACGTAAGTCGAAAAGTAGTATACTCCATCACCACCAGATGGCACTGTGAATACTCCTGTTGTGTTATCATATCTGAAAAGAGGGTAACAGTTTTATGCAGTGGCAGATCCAGGATTTCCCAGAGGGGGCGCTGATCCAATATTTAATAATTTTTTCCAAAAACTGCATGAAAATGAAGAAATATTGAATAGGGGATCGCGTCCGTGGTACCCTTTAGATCTGCCAATGTTATTTTAACCAAGAAAAAGAAGACAGTTTTGAAACCTTGCACCCTGAACCTTGTATATTTCAGTTATAGGCAGATGACTTACCCATCTCCCTCGTTCAAACGAATTTCATCCCATATAACTGGTGTGTCCTCTGGGATGGAGTCGTAAGAAACCAATGCAGCGTGGAAAGCTATGGTGTCTGAAACAGAAAAAATATCGCATTTAGATTGTTTTATCAAATGTGTTGTTAATTCTCAAATTGAAATATAAATTATTAATTTATACATCAATGTGGACCGGCCATGTGCGAGGCAAGGCATTGACTTCAGTCGTATCTGTCTGTCTGTCTGTCCATTGCGAGGGACATTGGGACAGGCAAGAAGGACCTCTCGGCCGAGATTGCATTGGGACCCATGTACAGGAGTTATCGTCGATATATCTGGAATTTTGATGGGAGTTTTTCTTGTTTGGTAGTGCCACCGATTAAGTGGCGATGAAAACTTTCTCTTTGACCTTTGTTGATTTTTGAACAGAATTCCACTCACCATTTTGCGACCCTCCACCTCCGCCCCCATTTTCCTCGAGAGCCGTAATCCTTGCCTCATGGTTTACATCGGTCGTTTGTAATCCTAAAAAGCACCAGGGAATTTCATAGAACATTGTGTTAAATGTAATTATTGTCTAAATTTATTCACTTACTCTGACTTTTTACACTATACCTTGAATATTTTCTTCGGCAGCAGACAACCTAACTCCTTGGTCACTAGTTGTTGTTTCCAAAGCTGAAAAATATGGCCATAAAAGGTGAAATTATTTTTTCGTAGTTGAATAAATAAGTTTCACATTCATCATAAAATGATCAATTTACTTATTGCACATCTTGGTTTAACTTTCGTTGTCCCTGACAAATCAAGGAGAGCCCCTACCCCCCCCCCCTCCCGCCAACCTCCTTACCAGAGCCCTCCACCCCTGTCAGAACCAAAATGTCCTCCATTTGTGTGACCATATTGGAAATTTTTGTCATGTGTTAATGTTGGCAACGATCACTTTAGAAGGAGAATGACTTCTTTTGTTCTAACTTTGTAACCTCACCTTCGACATCACTCTCTGTAGTCGTTAATCTTGTCTCGTGATCTGCGGCTGTTTCCTCAAGTATTGTCACCCTCTCCTCCAGTTCACTGATGGAGCTGTTACCATCACCTCCTCCGTTCTCCTCCAGAACAGTTACTCTAGTGTCCAAGTCCAGTGTTGTTGTTTCAAGATCTGTTAGCAAAATTTGTTTGCAAAACTTGTTTTTGATCTCAAAATGGCATTCTTTTTTTACTTTGACAAATGACACACAAATCGTACCTTCCAGATTTTCGTTTATTTGGACCAACCCTACAATAACTTGGTCGCTCGTCTCTTCCAGGCTAAAGATTCTCTCGTCCTGAATGACTTGTTCGTCAAACAGGAAGTCCACATTTTCATCCAAATTACCAACATCTTCTTGAATATCCAGAACTTGTAACTCCAACAGGGCCACTCTCTCCTCTATGGTGCTGTTTTGAAAGAACTCTAAAGAACAAACATTTAATTTAGTTCTGCCTTGATTTTAATCTTTCAAAACTGCATCTTTCTTCCTGAAAATTGATGTAAAGAGAGAAAAAACATTGATGAGAGGGACACGCACCGTGTTCTACGGTCTCCCGGCCATGGTTCCTGTTGTCACATTTCCTTGACAACTCCTGAAGCAAAAACAAACGAAATATATTTGATATTACGACAATCAAATAAATATTTTAATGTATATTTATTATAACTTTTTGCCGACTCAAGTGTTTCAATAACGTTTGGGACCAACAAGAACAAGACAAAAACAATACTGATTGGCTACGATTTTTTTTACCATTTTTGGCGAGTTTCATAACTGAACTTTGCATCTAAATGCCTTACAAAAGTCTTTGTCTTAACTTTCAAAGATCTAATTATTTGAATAAAACAAGTTTAAGTTAACGTTCCTTGAAAATGGATTCACCTGTATTTCAGTGTTCATCGCTTGCATTTGCTGTTGCACTTCCTTTAAAATACTTTGCCTCATTTCCGTCATCGACATCGTCACCACTTGAGAGGTATGTATCTGGAATATGACAACATATTGTTCGGGAAAAAGTCATTAATCTTTCCTTTTTGGTGGAAAATCATGTGTAGTCAATCAGTATTAATGGAAACAAACCTGGAATTCTTCATCAACCGCAACTAAGTCTCCTCCTGACAAAGCTACGGCAAGAAAAGTTAACGCACGTGGTAGCCATGTTGTATCGTTGAACAATTGACTCACTGACGTGTCACAATTACCTTACTATCACAACCAGCCTCCTGAACTACGAGATACTCAACACCTGTTACGAGTTAGATCTATTTTGCGGCCAAAATGGGAATAACAAAAATATGTCATTGAAAATTTTCTCTGGGTACACTTTTAGAATGTCATTATAAGACATTACTCATCTTGGAAGCAAAACACAAGATGCAAGATGTAAAAAATTGTGCAATTATATTAAACGTTTGGGAGCGCCAAGGTGCATTTAAAATGACGTAGAGATACTGTCTGTTATCTTCCTATGGTAAAATCAATGTAAGGGAAGAAAAAGGCCCACGTGCACTGTTATTTTACCGACCGCGCACGTAGTTCGACTGGAATAATGTCACTATCCCATGATAAGTAAGGTTATCACAGCCCGTATTTGTTGTCGAGAAAAATGAACTGGACACATCTTGTTGAAATATTTTTAGTCTATTTTATGGCATAGTTCTCTTTTGGATCTGTATCAAAGGCAAAGTATCGTTGATCCGATATTATCAGTTATTCCACGAAGTGGCGGGGGATGTCATAAATATTCACACGAGTGTAGTATTTTTGAAATGATATTCCCCGAGCCCAAAGGGAATATTTATGACATCCCCCAACTCTGAGTGGAATGACATTTTTATCCTATGACTACAATATTTAAAATCTCAACCTTCATCTTGCCTTCTTGCTCCTAGCTGTTTGTTTACATTTCAAAAGAGTGGGAAAAAAGAAGGCAGCTGATTGGCACAAATCACATGTTTCCTGTCATGTAACCTAAATCCAAGCTGCTCATTGACTAAGAGAATTGTGACATCACTATTTTGTAAAATGTCAACAAGGCCAAGATAGAGTAGATCTAGGTGAGAGGGGAATATTTTTACATGACATCTCCCGCTGCCAATAGCAATGGGGAATGTCATTTTTATTACCCTCATTGCATATGGGATTTTAGTATCGAGCTGCCGCTGTCATAGGATAATTATAAATATTTCAATAAAATGAAAACATGACTGGTATTTTGCTTCGCCAGAGACGCTTTGTATTAATTTAGTTTATTTGCCATTTGAGGATAAAAGAAAATATGCAGAAGAGAATTAGCGAATTTTTGAGTAAATTTTGAATCCGTTAAATCCATTGTAGAAGTTTGATGAACCTTCTGTTAAGGGAGTCTCATCTTCATAAGCATCGAAAACCACTGAAATTTCGTCACCTGAAAAAAGAAACTCAAATACATCGTTTATAAATTGAAAAATTTAAACCCTAGGTCATGAAATGGGAATAATTTCTCCAGTTACACTTGTCAATGAGAAACCGTTTGTGAGTAACTTTACCAGCTGTGACATCCAAAATACCACTGCATGATCCGGGTGCGGTGTCTCCGGCTCCATTGTCGTTCAGGTAAATACTCCCGTCGTGTTGTCATATCTGAGGAATAGGATAATTGGAATAGTATTACTTTCAGGGGAGATCAGCGCGGCGGATTACATGTAAACTAATCAACTTGAAACAAGTTTAGGAAAAATAGAAAATTGAGAATTTCTCTTCCATTACTTTCACAACTGTTTTTAAAAAATGCCTATGCAGTCGGCATCTTGATTCAGCAGTGTACCCAAATGGAAGTTCTAATGGCACCTTGCCAATTCTCCTAAACTTTAGAAAAACAATTTGCAGAAAACTTGAATGAAGTTAAATCAAGTTCATTGAAAAAAATTCGTTTTTCAAAAGTTTAGGTGAATCAGCAAGGTGTCATTAGAAAATTCCATTTGGGTAAACTGATGAATCAAAACACTGACCATGGAAGAGAAATTCTCATTTTCCCGTTTACCAGCAATACGCCATGCTGATCCCCCCTGACTTTGTCTCGATGACAAATGGTACACACGCATCCATCTGACTAGGAATTTTTCATTTTTACACAGATTGTGTAAGAAATCTATAAACATTAGTACCAATATCACTGACACTATGTTAGCACTGATTCCAGCCGGAACTGATTTAGTTGGTGAAACAGGGTTTATCCTTAACAGTCCATTATTTTCTTTTAAAGTTAATGGCCCACAGGGACAGAGAATACCTGGAATGATTCGCCCTAAACATATTTATTTTGATGTTTAGCATTTACCCGTTTCCATCATTGAGAATGATCTCATTAAATATGACTGGTGTGGAGACAGGAATCGTGTCGTAAGATGTCAGCACGGCGTTGAAAGCAATCGTGTCTGAAAATTCGAATGAATGAAGTATTTGTCACCCCCATAAGTTTTTCACAATCTCTCCATAATACAAGAATGCCAACATTGCCAACTTTATTTTAGCTTTCACATTAAAAATCAAGTTGTCCAATAAAGCAATTAACTTTGAAATGTAATCCTCAGATGGCTCTAATTTTCTTATTACACATTTACCAGCATCAGCTGGTGCAAATAAACAAGACAACTGCAAATTTATCGGAATACTAAGTTGGCAATAATGCCAACAATGCCAACTTTGTGTGTTTGTGAAAAACTCAAATGGCTGATTCACACTGCATGGAAATAAAACAGTTGCAGGGAATGGAATCTCTACTAATGGGTTCCAATAAATTATACAGAAATGTTCACACTGGTTTGAGACAGGTACAGTTACCACAAATTTGACATTTCTGGCATTTTTGTACGAAACTGACATCAAGGCATCTCAAATTAAATTTTTTTTTCGAGTGGGAATTGAACTCACAACATCAATCATCTGTGGATAAGAAGGCAGATGCCTATTCCACTCTGCCACCCAGACATGTGTTGAATAGAAGATTCTTAAACTGAACTTTGTTTCATGCTCCACTCCAATTTTTGGACATAGTTCATTTCTAGATTCAAGACAGCATGAACTTATATAGGTCTGAAAATCTGAAACTGGCAAGAAAGGCCAGCTTGGCTGACTGGGTAATGTATTAGAATTCTAATCCTTAGATGGTTAGTGTTGTGAATTCGATTCCCATTGAAATAAACTTTATTTTACTGATTTTGAAACCCCTAGATGTTGGTTTTGTACAAAAATGCCAGATCTGTCAGATTTGTGTTAATTAGAAAAAACTCGATTGTCTCCTATTGTGTTCCCTGTAGATATATCTGTCCAGGTTCCATTCCCATGCAGTGTTGAATAAACCAAAAAAAAAAAAAGAATTGAAGCCAAACAAGCCTAGCTGAATTACCAACTTATCTACCATTATGTGAATCACCGTTTCCTCCATTTTCTTCAAGAGCAGAAATCCGAGTGTCATGGCTCAGGACAGTTCCTTGTAATCCTGCAGTTAAAAGAAGAAATAGAACATATACTTTACATAAGTTTTTTTTTACTTTACATTTTATATACTTTCTAGATACTTTATAAATGTTAAGGATCAAAATCTAGTTTTTTATCTTTCCTAATTATACCTCAAATAGTGCAAATTACCTTGGATATTTTCTTCAGCTGCAGTGAGTCTGGTCTCAGTAACTTTAAAGAATCGAAAGGTCCATTAAGTAGGAAAATTAGAAATCAAAACTGTGAATCTTAAGAAAGCGAACTCGTTAATTCCGATGGCACAATTTACGATACTTTTAGGAATTATACCAAAACGTTGAGTTACTAATATCAAGATGTTTGACCTTCAATATTAGTTTCGGCAGTTGTGATTCGTGTCTCATGATCGGCAGCTGTTGCTTCAAGTGTTTCCACCCTCACTTCTAGTTCTGCAATATAACTGTTACCATCACTCCCTCCGTTCTCTAAGGTTGTCACTCGGAAATCCAGATCTAAGATGAGAGAATGAAATGGAAATGGAGAAATAAGTTTAAATGACAAAATACATCGTCTTCTATTCGTGTTTGCTTTTTACCAAGTATATTTGCATTGATCTCTGCGAGCTCCACAACAACTTGGTCGCTCGTCTCCTCAAGATTCAAAAGCCGTTCATCCTGGAAGACTTGTTCGTCAAACAGGAAGTTGACATCTTGGTCCAGATCAGTCACATCCTGTTCTACGACCTCGACTTTTATCTCCAAGAGAGCCACTCTTTCTTCTATTGTGATGTTCTGAGCCTTTCCTAAAAGATAGATCTATATAAATTATTGCACTAAATCAAATCCATGCTGGACATGAGGGCTCATCTTTTCGAAGCGGTCAGTAGAAATGGCTCACTTAATTAATCAAGTTATGGTTGATTGCACGGGGGACCGGTGTGGTGATTTTACCCGACCCCCCCTCTTTTAGGGCCCCCGTGGACCATTTTGACTGTTGTGAAAGGGACCCATTTTTCATAAATGTTGATTTTCTTCCAATTAACTATTTTAAAAGTCATAATGTTTGATACTTTAGTATATTTAATCAAAAAGCTACTTATTTGAAAAATAAAATAAATCAGACGAGGAAATTGGCCCATTGACCCAATGTTATTTTTGGAATTTAAATTTGGGTACGTTATTGTACTGTGTACATAATGCCACCTTAAGCATTGCCAATGAACAAATTAGTTTGAGGAGAGGGAATACTGTTCATGGTAATGACTTGGTTATTAAATAGAGTTTCATTCTAAAATCATTACAAGTTGCCATCGATTGTTCGAAATGCATTTTGCATTGAATAATTAGTGATTTTGGTTAAAACTTAAGTAAAGCTTCATTTCAATGAT
>JBCAUG010607145.1:0-14255 GCA_038406175.1 Haplosyllis leylae | reverse complement strand
GGGTGTCTTACCTGAGCCAGGTCCAGCCGGGGGGGCAGTACCCGAGCCAGGTCCAGCCAGGGAGGGTACCCGAACCAGGTCCAGCTAGGGGGGTACCTGAGCCAGGTCCAGCCAGAGGGGTACCCAGAGGGGGTTGGGGGAGTACCCAGGTGGGCAGGGGGTTCCCCCCCAGAAAAAAAATTTTGAATTTTTTTTTTTTGAAATTTGTTTGGGGGGACATAAGTCCCCCAGGATAGGTTTACTACGCTGCGGCCGGTATGCCTCTTGCGTTCACGCAGGAGGACTTTCTTGTGATAATTAAAATTATACGTGTATACTGAACATGTCATAACACAGAGAAGCTACCTGATAGAAGTGTTTGTTGATTGATATGTATGCATTACCATAGTCAGTTTGTTCTCTTCATGTACACTAGAAAACTTTACAACCAACCATGCCAAATTGAGCCATATAAATATATACTAGTCGTCTTCCAGTTTCCTTGTAATCGAGACTAACTTATGCTCAATGCTCAAGTCGCAACATGATTGATTCTCAACAGCGACACATCAGCTGATGTACACCTCTCGACAGTAGTACATCACAACCATATTTAAATTGTATCATGGTTATCTCAGCTCCGTGGACTGTTGTGGTACATTCGGGTTTTTCACGATAAGCAAATCTGACACAGCTGACAGAAATAAAATGCTCCTTTTTAAGAATTATCACAATTTAAAATTTAAAAGTAAGGGTTATTTACTATTTCCAGTACTTGCTACATTGTTGTGTACTTCATCAAATAATTAATACACACAATAGCAATGAGTAGAAATACACTTTTAGATCTTTCAGATCTGATAGAAATGCTTATCATGAAAAACTAGATTACGCTAGCCTATTGGGAGACAGATCATGATTACCCCTCGAGAACCTTTGACAATTGGTAATACTGGCGATGTAATAAGGAGGAAACAAGAACAAAATTACTCGAGTTGAGGCTAATATGGTATGCTTTTTGCTGATGTTGGATGTTGCTGTGAGTGTTACTTTTATGTGATTAGTCGGATACCCCTCGTTGCTGTTGCCAGCAATATAATATGAACCAGAGAAATAAAACTGCAGTGTTTAACAGTATTATTGTAGGCGAATAGATTATTCTAGAAAACCGCGCATAAACGCTCACTTGAAACAGTTTCATTCTCTGGAATGCTAAACTATATGACGCTGAACTTAAATTCTTCCATTGGTCACTTGACTTGTCAATTCCTTCTTGATTACGTATGTCTACATTTGTACGTTTTCACGATTTAATTGTTGTACATTCTTTATTCATTTACAACCGCTGTTAAAACTGCTAGAAGTTTACCACAGCAATTCCAGCTTCCACATTTCCTGCTGTGGTAGAGGAAATGATTAGGTTATTCACTTCAGTTAATTACTGAATGCTGAGCATTCACACGTTGATTCAAATTAATACCATTATATTTTAATATTGTAAATTTTAATTTTAAGTAGTTTGCAATAAAATTACAAGCTGTACTCTGTTTTACATGTCCGTTTGTTCAAAATCAATAAACAACAGGTCTGGAAAATGTCGTTTCACACAAGTAATTGTGGAAACTGACAAAGTAATTTGTAGAAATTATAGAATCTTTCACTTTTTCTTTGCTTCACTTTTCTTGTCGCTTTCTTTTTTCTGGGAGTCAGTTTCCTCCCCCTCTGTAGGTTGTGGTGTGGGCGCTTTTATTTTTGGGAAAGTCTGAGGTTCATGTTGCGCAAGTGTTCCTTCAGGTAAGAGTTCATTTTCGATATCCAGTAATCGGTTCAGTTTTGCAATACGCTCTCCACGACAAGGTGCGCCAACTCTGATATATTTGCAATCCATGCCCACTGCCTAAAATTACAAGAAAGCGGATATAAAGACGACGCATATGCTTTGTAAATGATAAAACCAGTGAGCTGTTCGATTGTGGGTATTTTCTACATCTTGTTGAGTTTTTCATAGATTTTATTTTAGATTGAAAAAAATATTCACTTGTGGGCGTATTATGAATCTGCAGCTAATGCGTGAACGAAGGACTGTATATCAAAATTAGTACATACCAGATCAGCCAAAATTGTATCAGTACTTTCACCTGTATTATTACCGAGTAGGATCGTATTGTTGGCATCTGAAATTTTTTTTTAAAAAATGGCATATGAATTTTGTTTCAGCATAAACTTAACTTTTCTTCAGCAGTACGCTATTGATCATCGCCACCTACCTTCCATTTTCTTTGCAACATGAATTAGGTCAGTGATGGTTGTCATTTGCTCGAATTTTAGTGAAATCCCGCTGGTGCAGAACTCTTCCGTGATTACTTCATGCTTCAATAGTCCAGGTCTTTGATAAACAGTGTCTCCCACAACTAAGCACTTCTCTGATATTTTCTCACAAATTTTCATCCACGATTCTTTGTCCTTTGTGAGGAAAAATATAAAAAAATGCTATAAAATGAGGAATGACAATGAATAAAGGATTTCAAATTACCGATTTTTTTGGTACTTTACCGTAGCACAATTTTCTTCGTTAAATTACAAATTTTTACTACACATTAGCAGATTTAAATGGGTCGCGCAAAAAACGCAAGCCAACCCAATTTCCTCCAGGCCATTGTTTTTTTTTTCTCAAATTCATGCAATCTTTTTGCGGGTGGGGTGAACTTCCCAAGAAAATAGCCAGGCACTCCCGACGGACCCGCCACAGCTGGTGAGTTCAAATTGGTCACCATCTTCTGATAAGAAATGCTGAAAAGGATATAAAAATCGATATGCAGCAAAAATAGATGACACTAACGGCTTTTCTTGTTGGATCAATGATGGCAATGACGGATGGATATCTTCCCAAAATATCTGCCCAGAAGTCGGCTAGATCCTCCGGATTTTTTGCAGTTCCTGCCAGTACCTCGTACTTTCCCTTTTCCTAAAACGACAAAATAATTTGTTGCCGGAGAATTTTTTTCAAGTTTTGTCGGTATGGTTGTGAAGGATTTGAACTAGATACAAATAACTTACATAGTCGAATACTTCATGTGCTGCCAGGTCAAGAGCGATGTGAAAATCTTGGCCTGGCGTCAATCCAGCTGCAGTTATCGCCTCTTGCAACATGTCCAGCCCCTGTTCTATTTTATCTAACGCCGGGTACAAAGCGCCACTGTTTGTTACCAAACAGGCTGCAACCTAAAGTGATTTTTTTCTATTTTATGAAAGTAGGTTCATGACATTATACTTAATTGCGGTATGTTTCGACCAATTGTCCAAATAGAAACATTAGTGGCAATACTCGCATCGTGACACACTAGATTTGATAACATTCTAACAGGCAGTGAGATGCATGCATGGTTAGTTTCATGGATCGACATGCACGGCTTACAGCAATTCGTCCAATTAAACGCACATCACACACAGCGATAGACTACACAGAGACGGTCGAGATTTCCCTAAGTTATTCAAAGTTGGCAACACTGCCAAAAGCCTTACACAGAAAAAACAAAACAAAATGTATTCAGTAAAATAAAAAGAACTCCAGTGGGGATAGGACCCACGTCCTCTTGGGTTCTACACTGATGCCCTGCTGACAGGAGATCTCTGAACTGAACTTTGTTTCGTGCATCGATTCACTTTTTGAACTTTGATCATTTCTGACTTGACAACCAGATGTCAACTTAGCACAGTCAGCAAGGAGACCACTAGAAGCTTCTTTGTGCTGAATTTATTTTGCTCTTCCCGTGCCAGCCTTTGTTGGCAACATTGCCAACTTTGTACGATTTAGGGAAAAATCGATTCAAGAGAAACCGTCACCAAGCGGTTGACATTCACAGATGACTTACACACATAAAGATCAGTTTTAGGTTATAAGTCTGCTTTTTACCATTAAATCTAGACAATACATTATACTTACATTGCTGCCCTTTCCCTATTTAACATGAATGTTTAGTTGTTAATCAGTTTTTGCATGAATATCTTTTGCATTTTCCTTCAGGTGATCCTGTTAAATCTTTCAATATTGTTATCCTGTTTTTCGAGGTAAAAGTTAACTTTTTCACTTACCCCTAACTTTGAGATCAGCGTCTTGCTGATGTGTTGATAAATAAAAGAAATATGCTTCAAACTCTAAAATGAAAATAATGTTAAGTTTATTTATCTCCTTCCCCCAAAAAGCACCCAAATATTTTATGCAAATTATCAGAACTGAACCTTACCTCTCTGCAGGGCATTCCAGCTCGAGGTACAACCATAAAATCTTTTACTCCTTTTACTTTGCCAGTGGAATTTTTTCCACATGAAAACACTGTGACTACAGGCAGAGGAAGCCTAATTTTCTCCGGTATCTAAAATTGGGATAAACTTGCCTTTTTTTCAATACAAAAATAATCACAGACACACTTCTTTAGGTTGAGCCCTGTACGTGGACATTTACAGAACCCCCCCCCCCCCCTCCTCCTGCTCAACCAGTTTTCACTGGAATTGTATTCTACACAGCAAAATATTATGTGCATGCAACCCAAAATGCATTTTAGGAGATTCTATGCAACTGATTAAACTACAAAACTGTACAAATTTAGCAAATAATGGTTCTCTGAAATAATCTTTTCCTGCATGCAGAATAAAAATTGTGATCATTCTTAAAAAATTGCATTTTATATCTGTCAGATCTGACAGTTTTGTCAGATTTGCTTGTTGTGAAAAACCCGAATCAATTCGGCTGATTTGAAAATGTATTTTAAGAGATTTCAAGCAACTGACTTTTTTGGCCCAACATTTTTTTTCAACCACGTGAAAAAACTTCATCAGAATTCAAAACTTTTTGAACAAAATGCATATTGGGAGATTCTAAACAACTAATTAAATTATTAAATTGTACACATTTTAGCAAGTATTGGTTATCTGAAATAATCGTTGCTTGTATGCAGAATATATAATGTGTATCGGCACACGTAGTTGTAGTATAGTTATAGTTAATGTTGTCGGTATGTTCAAAAACTTGTCTGTATAAAATAATATTTTATGTGGATAGGTTTGAACATACCTGCATAAGTTGGCTTGTTTGTAAACAAACCATAAAAAATTGTAAACAAACCATAAAAAATTATTTTAAACATGTCTGTATAAATGTTATGAATATATTGGTGGGTTGTGTAACAAACCATCATAAAATATTAACTATAACTATACCACAACTACGTGGCCCAGAACATATAATATATATTGTGATTATTCTTTAAAGACTTTTAAGGCAACTTTCTATTCATCGTCACGAGTGATTATTTTTGTGAATGAATGAAAGTTGCCTTAAAAGTCTTTAAATTAGTTAATCGAGTTTTCCTATATTTCATACTTTTCCGCCAAATCATGGCAGAATCCTGCCAGCATTGACATACAATGGATCGCAACTATTCTAGTTTTTTCAAAATGGGGAGGTTTTCATCTAATTGGATGAATTAGACGAATTGGACAGATGCAGTGGTGCATGAAATAGGTGTTTTTTAAAGTTCCCCACAAGCACAGTTGACTCTGTGGTGTAATGGTTAAAGCAGTTGGAATATAAGCAGGAGATCCTGGACTCAAACCCCACTTTTGTAAAATTTCTTTTTGTCCAATTCATCTAATTAGACAAGACTTTTGAAGAAACTCGATTATAAATCTCTTTAATTAAAATTTGGGTCACTTTTAAAAGGTTTAAATCAGAAAAAGACTACCACAAGTTATGTTGAAAAGTATCAAACTCCTAATTCTTGATTCTTAAGACAAATGACCCGTGACAGAGGACCATGTTTAGTTCCTTGGAGTGAATTCCCGTCAGTCATGAAAGAAAACGTAAAGAAAAAGAGTTACGTCCATAATAATTCTGTGAAATTGTTCAATGTCAGGGAATTCGTTTCAACCATCCAGCAGCAACACCATTCCCGGTTTTTGGGAATTTACTTCTTGAGGTGCGTGTTTTTTTTAAAATATTTTTGGCAGACACAAGTCCTTTTTGTAGGGCCACTGATACCCCTACTTTGGACATCTGGCGATGGCTGCCCTGGATTTCAAAGCCAGGGTGGCTCCCTTACTTGTTTGCTTTCTTGTCTGCACACAATGAATTCCTCAGATTTACCTCTGGTGCAAGATCTGTTGACTGTATAGAGATCAGCATGGCAGCCCAGACTTTTCAATCCACCTACTTGCAGACATGTCCAAAAGCATTGGTGGACGTTTGGTGTTCAAACCCAGGACCACATGTTCGGCGAGCACAGCGCTGTATACCATTCGACCAATCCGGCTTGGCTAGCTGCGTGTACTTTACTTTGGCTGGCGCTAGTGGGTGGAGTCACCTTGAAGTGACATAGTAGAGCTTTCCCGAACGACTTTTCCTGAATTGACTGAATTCTGTGAAAGAAATTTTTAGAGGCAAAAGGAAACTACGTATGTGGTAAGCCAATGTTTTACCACTCAATCACCAAGCGTCTTGATATTTAAAGTAATCCTGCGCCATACGCTATTGATTTTATCAGGTTTGATCGATTCACTGAATTCATGAGAAATTTTATCTCATTCAGGGAAAACTCCAGTTTTATTTATGTCCAACCAATCAGCACCATGGTTTCTTAGATCAGTGGAGGATCCAGGATTTCCCAGAAGAGGGGTGGGGACGCCAATCTATTTTTTGCCCTATTTTCCCCGAAAACTGCATGAAAATGAAAGAAAATTGGAGGGCGCCCTCGGATCCGCCAATGTGTATTGCTGAAGGAACAGAAAACAACCACCAACAACAAAGAACAATTCCGATCCCTTCTCGTCTCCACATGTTTGTGACTACGTTAATGCTGGGTTAACCATTGAGAGGCGATGATGAGATCATTACGCGCAATGTTCAATCTACTTTTTCACGGTAAGCATTTCTGTCAGATCTGATAGATCTAGAAGTGTATTTTTTCTAATTGCTATTGTGACTATTAATTATTTAATGAAGTGCACACAATCTAGCAAGTACCGGAAATATTAAATGACTCTTAGCTTCATTGTTTAAATTGTGATAATTCTTAATAATTGAATTTTATTTCTTATGAATTTTATTTGCTTATCGTGAAAAACCCGATTCTCAACCACGTAATTACTGCATTTTTAGCTTTGTTGCAATAAACGCGTCCTAGCAAACGAGAGTGTTGCCACAACAGTACTTTTATCAGCAACAGGATGTTGTCTTCTGTAAGATTTTTATATGTCTTTAGAAGTTGCTTTTCATAAAAACTATTTGTTCAACAAATAACAATACAAACTACTGAAACACGCTGATTCAATTTATTGTGAATTTCAGATTTAAAATTGGTGCTTAACCGGTGCAAAATGTGAACCACTTACTAACCATGCACAAGACACATTGATAATGTCGATAAGAAATCTTACGAAATTTCTTGTTGCATCACATTGGTGTTTCACATACAATTGGAATGATTCAAACGTTGATTTGATTGTTCTGACTTTTTGAATTGATTTTCCTAATCTAAAATGTAGTGATATTCCGATGACATTTGCATTCCAAATGTAGTTTAAAAGTCACATCTGGAGAAGGATGAGCATTGTAAAGGTTCCGTTCTTTAATCTTTAACATTGTACTTGGAAATGCAGCATCTGAATCCCATTAAATTCAATGGGTTTTCAAGTGCATTTCATTGAAATAATCTCACTGTTTTCAAACAAAGACCTGAAGCAATTGTCTTGGGATTTTTAACAGAAACATTTGAAAATTCAGCAGATTTTACTTTTTGGGATTTAAATTGTTGCCTACAGATATTTAGGGAAACCTCGTGATATGTTTCTCTTCAAGGTACTCTTGGTAAAAATGTGATATCTGTAACCTTCAATTTCTGAAACATTCCATGATTTTGTTAAACACTACACGCACAATGCCCTTTCAGCTGATCAGTGCGATGCCTTTCTTCGCATTCTCACTTTACTAGAGGCAAGCTGTGAAAGATGGAAACAGAACTACAGAATCCACTAATGTAGATACACCGAATAACACTTATCTAATATGGTATTAGAACATATAGATAGGAACAATGTATGTAAATGTCACTTGAAACTTGTTTCAAACGTTAAGTGATTTAAAAACGTATTTTAAATATGTTTGAAACGATGTTGAAATTATTTCTGTCTTTTCTTCTTTTTACCTTAAATCAAAATAGAGATTAATAAAAGGAATTTTCATTTTAGTTTTCTCTGATATCAAACAGAAATTTCCTTAAAATTCTGCCACAAACAGGCACTTTCAACAGGAAGCTGCATTAAAGGTGTATTTCCGGTGTTTCCCGCGAAAATATTCTTGAGCAGCTTTAGCTCAGCTTCAATAAAGAGACTAGTTAATCACTGTCACCGTGTAATTCCTATTCCGGCAACCAGCTTGAACCTAGATTCACAATAAGTCTCTTATTTACATGAAAATGTGAGAAATTTGGTAGAAAAAATGAAATAGATCGCCCTGCATTTAGACCACAAAACCCGTAAACATATCAGTGGTTAAACAGCTCGGAGCCATTTTCCCAAAGAACCAAATTGAAAGGTGCAAAGGCAGTTCTGAGGACGCAAGGCAGGATGTGCTGAAATGTGAACAATAAATCTTCACTCTCAGTCGTTAAACAGAAACCAGGTACTAAGTGCTGCTAAGATGAATCTTATTCCCAGTTTTTCTGTACTCTACTTGATATAAAGTGAAGGAAATCCACAATATGATAACGTCATACCAGTTTTGGCCAGGCAGTGATTCAATTTTCTGCTGTGAACAAAAATGTGTTGAATCTTGCCATATGAAGAAAACCCCAATAGAAAGTCAAAAGCTGGATCTCCAATTCCTTAACCTGCTAAATTTGTTCAAAAGAAAATGCATGGGAAATTTGGTGAAAAGGCTCCATGTTTCAATGATACTAGACACAGTCGATATCATTCTTTGCCAGTGAAACTTTTACAAACTAAATATAAACATTCACTTCTATTGTTTCAGTCAGAGGCAACATATTGCCCTCCTGGTAATATCCAGATATTTATTTTAAAACAGCCTTTTTTAAGTGGGCAATATGTTCACCAATATACTTACATAGAACTGACTGCCACTTCCCACATACAGTTCTGAGTGCCCTTGACCAACTTTTTAGTTCAAGAATAAATGTTCATTGCTTTTAAAACACCTGTTTTCAAGATGAATCGGGAAGCAGACATGCAAGTAGAATACAGTTTTCAAAAAGAACTAAAATAAAAACTTGCTATCTTTCCAAAATTGTAGCATTTAAGATATTTCTATCACAATAAATAACACTTTTCCTTTGTTCCTCAAAAATGTCACACAAACATTTAATTTAACTGAACCTGGAAATCATTGATTTTCACGCCAAATACCTTGCACTACAGAGAAAAAAGTGTTGTTTCATTTTTTGGTTGAAAAACTTGGAATTAATTGATGGTTTTAGATTTTAACAATAGATTTAACTGAGCCAAAGAAAATTGTGGTTAACTATTTGCCACTCTACAAAGCTCTTGAATTAAAGCACAAACTGCTTACAGAATTTGCTGTTTTTTACCAGAATTACAATCGGTTATATTTTTTGCTCAATTGAGTTTTTCCAAAATTTCTTTCATCTAATTAGATGAATTTGAGGAAATAAAAATTATGGCAGTGGTTGAATCCATTGTGTCAGTTCCCAAGAGCTTCATCTAATCAGATAAAAAGCTATAAGATATCAGAGTTACACAGAAATCTTAACCTGAGAAAGTCAACTAATATTTTTTGTCACCTATAATATGCAACTGGAGTGAAAAGTTTTCATGGATTGAGCAAAATATGTTATTTTCAACAGAAGAACAACCAGCAAATTTCTAGTTTTCTAGTAAATTTTGTTGGATCCAACAGGTCCATGGATCCCTTAAAGTTTAGGTCCCATTCGCCGATCTTTGAGACGAATTCCTGTAATGCTGCTGGTAATGCAGTGTGACCCCTAACCGTTCTCGAAGTAAATTGGTACTTATTTATCCTCACGACCACCTCATTTAAAATAATTTCAGCTTGCAGACAAGCGCATTATGGTTGTGACAGACAGCCATTCAGTCGCTCCTTTCTCCCATCGTGATCAATCCAGTTTAAGAACCGGACTTCCACAAGAGACTGAGAGAACGAATTAGGAAAAGCGATATTAATGAGAGAAAGGTTGTCCGAGTCAGGTTGTCGTAATCAAACACGGCAATAAATCAGCGAGTAAATCTACCTCAAACGATGCTTTCTGTTAGTTATGACAATGTAAGCGCAGGAAAGATGTTTTCTGTACTCGGGGTTTTTACTCTTTTTTTCGTATTTCAACCTTAAAACTATTAAAATGGATTTTTCTTCTGAAGGATAATTCTGAAAATTAATGTCAATTTCCATTGAAACTTTGATCACCTTGTCTACCTTGTGAAATGTTGATTGCCCTGTGAATTTGCTTTAAATGTAAATAGAATGGTTAAAAATTACTGAAATTTAAAATATTTGGCTCCAAAGTTTTCTCTTTTGCAGTCCTGATTTTGTTTTAGTAACACCGGATGAATTTTCTTTTTCAGTTTTTAGTAGTGATGTAAATTGGAAATACAGTGTCATTTATTCATGTCTCTGCACTTTTATTTCAAGTAAACTATGTGTAAATAGACAGAATCTAGCAATTGATATACATTTCTTGTCTTGTTAATTTTGGAAGTGTGAAATTCTACTCAACGTTGTTTATATAATATTTAATCCCACTTTCCCAGATCCACGAGGAGCCAATTTTGCAGGACGATAAAAGTTCAGAAAATTACAACTAAATTCAAAGCCAAAAGATTGCGGGAAAATATTTTCGATTTCTTCCTTCGCTTAAATATCAGCGCCTGGTCCGGAAATTGGAATGGCTAACAAACATCCACAAAGAGGCCGCATTTGACAGCTATATTTTTCTTGGCCTATTTTTACCGAAAGCTCGGCCAGTGTCTACACCATTTCAAAAAATTTTGACACCTTCAGAGATCTGAAAAGAACCTCTCGGACAGATTGCGCACTCTCAACCTGATTTGTCCGTCAATAGTGAGGGCATCTAGAAATCAGTCCTCAGATGGTGAATCCAGTACGGAGACCCTCATCCAGGTCCGGATCGGGATTGCGTGTCACGGACATCTGCCACTGAAAACCATTCATCGACAAACTCTTTGATTTTCACTCAACATCAATAGAATCCAATTACTACTTTGTGGTCTGAGATCACGAGAACAAGAGTGATAAATATCTCCTGACTGTGCGATGGGTTCTTTTTTTAGGAAAAGGTGAATTTGTATCAAGTGAAGTTAAAATTCTGGCACTTCAAAACCGTATCATGATATGTGCATCAGGAGTGTCAGTTGTAGCTTGTTATCCCGTTGCTGTGACAAGACATTTGTGTCACATAGGTAACACACTTTCATTCCCGAGCGAATGACTTTGGGGTGTCATTTTAGAATCTGAATAACCACCAGGTACAACTTCTTGCAGTATTTCCAATTCTATCATTTTCCATGTATTCTAAATGTAAAGAAGATATCATTATGACATCAATATGCAGAAAGAGACTCTCCATATATGAATTTTGGCTAACTCACAAACCTTTTGAAATTCAAAAATAAAAGTTTCCTTTTGTTAAGATGGCTTGTCTTCAGGAAATGATCCCGCTCATGAAGGGTTCCTGAGAAATTGGTTCATATCCAGGCAGGGAAAGAACGATCCAACTGAACACACAAAGCAGTGACGGATCCAGGATTTCCCACATGGGGGAAAGGCCGCCAACTTCCAAGGTCGGTGCGCCAACCTACTATTTGGCCAAATTTTCCCCACAACTGCATGAAAATGAAAGAATTTGGACCCGGGGGGGAGCACGTCCCTGGCGCCTCCGCCCCCGCCAACACAAAGTCTCTCGTTACAATTTGTTCTGTCAGTTGCATCGACTATTTTTTTTATTTCTAATGCATTTTTTGAATAATAATAATAATTTTCGGGTCAAATAATAGATTTGGGGTTGGCGCTTCCCCCGCCTGAAACCGATTGAGAACATGTCATACAACTCATGTTTTATTCTTTCTGGGGTGTTTCTACATTTTAAGGACACAGCCTTGCAGGTACGTATCTGCAGTTTTGTCACCGTCCTTTCTAAACATAAAGTGCATTACAAATCCTGGCAACTGTTAGGGTTCATTTACACTGTGCGTTTTTTTTTTTCTGATTGCAACTGTGATTCCTCTTATCACAACAAATGGGTTGTACTGAATTCAATGGAAGTGTTCACACTATGCGACTGCGACAACATCAGCAAAAACATAAGCAAAAACAAATCACAATCACAAATCGTACAGTGTGAATGGGCCTTTACTGTTCTTCTGTTGGACGAGATAACTCCCTCCTGAACTCTTGACGGCAATGTCGACTAGAGTCTGTGACCTCAGCAGGAAATCCCGATAACAGCAGGGTGACTCTACCAGGAAATCCCGATCATAAAGATTTGACCCCAACAGGAAACCCCGAGGATTAGGAATGCTCTCGACTGGGACACTTCCTGGAATGAATTTACCTCGTTTTCACAAGAATTTGGTATACCGCTAAGGTCGTTGTCGGCCGTTTTCGAGTTTTTAGATTTGCTTCCGAACACGCCATGCCTGGAGATTATTCTATGTTCAGCCATCTTTATGCACAGTATTCAGCCTGACTTTTGAAACAGTATGTTTGGTCATCTTTGATCATCTTGATGCTATTGTTTCTCATAAGATGTCTAATGAATATTGCTGAAATTTCAAATATATCTAACTTAACTTCTTGGACTGAAAACCATAAGGAACTACATTAATGTTCAGCTATGGAAATAGTTTCACACTGATCTGCACTCTCTCTCTCATCTCCAAACGGAATCAAATGTGACTGTCAGGTCCACATTTGACCTGTTTTATGTTTATTTTTTACCGCAGACCCATTTTCAGTTTCAGTTTCTGACGCATCATCCATTAACTTAATTCAATTTTCTACTGATACTGAGGAATCAACTGAGTAAAATGACAATTTTTGGAACAAAGTTTTTTTACAATATTAGATAATTTAGGCTTTTTTCTGGCTTTACGCAACTAGTTACAATCCGTAATATGTCCGTCACGCATCTCTATAACTGTCAATAGACCTTCTAACGTTTCTTGCGCAACAAAGAAGAGGAGTTACCCAGAATGCAAAGCAACTCTCAATCAAATTTAAACTTTGAAGAATCCTGATGCATCAAAGACTAACTCGTTTAAATTTTGATGAGGTAAGGCGAATTTAGCTCACTTAGTTATTTGATACTGAAAACTAAGAAGTTCAGATGGATCAAAACTGAATAAACTCATCCTGATTAGGATAAAGTTCAATTACCTGGTTTGGCATTTCATCCGTTTAAACTTTAAACGATCACTGATTAAGATCACTAATTCCAGGATGTTTTTCCTTTCATGTATCAAATGTGAGAGGTATAGTTCAGTAAACAGCATCGTATGAAGTTTGATCTGAAAGATTATCTCGATAGAAAAAACCAGTGCAATTTGCAAAATTTCGTGTTCAAAACTTCCAGAAACAAGTAACATATTGACGTTTTGCGTCAAAAAACCCTCGTAAATTTGACTCAAAAAGATTCCCAGTTCTTTGATCCACTACCTTGACATTTTTTCCGAGATTAATAATTACACTTCCGGCGCTTTGATCCGCTACCGTGACTCGTTGCAGATTAATAATGACAGGTCCTGCACCGTGAAGCAGTGATAACAGGGAATTGAAGCTGCATTAAGCGAAGGAATGTCGCGTGAATTATTGTCCCGACGTAAATAGTCATTACATCAGAGCTGTGACTGTTCTGGTGTGTTACACGAAGTAACTGTTCTGGTACTGAGAGAAGTGGTGTGTTGCACGAAGTATACACAGCTTCCCCTCCGTGTAATCTTTGTGTAAAGAGATGTAATTAGTTTCTATGAAAGTGGAGTCCATTCTGAGGAAACTCCAGGAGTGACGAATAATAAACATTGGCCACATTTGGCAAGATAAGGGAATCTCCCTCCCCCAATTCGTGCAAGTTTTGGGAAAAATTGTTGCCCGCCTTGTCTAGGAAATCCTAGAACCTCCACTGCCAACGTAACATAATGCAAGGTAATACGGTATACGATTACCTTTACCATACGGTAAGTATAACCACGAAGGTAAACCGTATTCTCCCTTA
>JBCAUG010607144.1:0-28893 GCA_038406175.1 Haplosyllis leylae | reverse complement strand
ATCAGTGTTACCAAAAGTTTTGGAACTTTTTCTGTAACCAATGGTTATGAAAAACAATCAAATTTAATGGTTAATATATAATTATTTACAGTAAGAGATTATTTAAATAGTTATTTATTACTTCAATTCAGAGAAAGTGGTGGTATGTTTGACATGTGTAATGTATTTCTATTTTTGAAAACATAAAGTTGAATATTTTCATATTTTTCATCAGTATGACTGAAATTTTACACATTTTCATTGATTCATTCATATGTAAATTGCAAGAGTAAGATATATTAACATACACAGATGAAACTGTTGAGACTAAAAACATGTAGCATAAATTCAATTTTAGGAAGCCAAATACAAAACATTATGACCTTTGATGTTGATATGAGTCAACAGACACAAAGTGGGACAACATTTGACACATAAATAAACCTTTTTGTATTCGCCATGAAATGATGTGAAAGGTGTCAGTCTGTGGTGACATGTATTGATTTAAACATGCACTGCTGGCTGGTGTTAATCTGAGTAGAATTCACCCTCAATTGTTCATAGTCAATTTAATCGAATAATCCTGTTATGATTGGTTGTTTAGGAGGTGAGTTTGAGCTTTACCTCCCTCCAACAGCCGATCAGATTTGACGTGAGTCCAAGTTGGAGCTCACCTCCTACTTCTCAAATTCACCTCGGGGAGGTGAGTTCAAGGAAGGAGGTGAGTCCAAGCTCAAACTCATCCTAAACAACCAATGAGAATGCACACAGAATAAAATCCTTATTCCATGGCCAGTTGGTGAATCCGGTGGTGAGATCCACCTCAGTGAGTCAAGAAGCTCAACTTAACTCCCTATGGCCAGTGAGTTTACAGCTGTTCTGGACTCACCTCAGTTGATTTCACACCTGATTCACCTCCTAGCCGAGGAATAAGTAACAAGATCCAGATCTAATTTTTTCTGAGTTTTCTGAGTCTAGATCTAGATCTAGATGTAATCTTTCTGACTCTGGATCTGGATTTTGATATATATCTAACTTTTCTGAGTCTGATCTAGTTCTCAGTTTTCTAAGTTTAGATCTAGATCTAGATCTATTTTTTCTGAGTCTAGCTTTAGATCTAATTTTGCAACTCTAGATCTAGACTTCTAAAACTCAGAAAAACTAAATCTAGTTCTTTTTCTCTGATTTTTTTAGTTTACCAATGTTTGGTTCAATCTGAATTCAATCGCATCTCGCATAAACCAACCTTGTGCAAAAGAACGAGTCACGAAAGTCAAATTCTTCAATCCTTGATATTTTTACCGACCGTGTACGTAGTACGAGAGGAGGTACTGTTTTCACAGGGTCTGTCTGTCCACAGGGGGGGGTACTCAGTCCAGCTAAGGGGGGGTACTCAGTCCAGCCGGGGGGGGGGGTACTCAGTCCAGCCAAGGGGTACTCAGGCTGAGTAGCCCCCCCCCCCGGACAAGTTGACTACGCCGCGGTCGGTATGCCTCTTGCGTTCACGCAGGAGGACCTTCTTGTTGTTATCTTTTAACCAATTTACGCTTCTGTCATAAATTTCTTGACAATACAGAAATAATAATTATTGCAAAAATAAGAACAGGGAACCCCATGAAATGGATAACATGCCATTTGAGAATGAAATAGCGGTGAGTAACCAAATATTAAAATAATACCAGTTCACAGGCTGGTTTAATGTGCTTTATTTCCATCCATTGCTCTTTAAAAATTCTTTTATTTGTTTTTCGTCTTCGGTGTCTAGATTATAAATCATCATAATGTATACATAATGGCATGAATTTGGCTCATACACATAGGATCATACAAATGAATATTTAATTTATTACATAATTTACTACTGATACAAAGAAATCAGATGGGCCTTAAATATTGCTGATTGGGGCCTGCTGCCTGAAATAACCGAGAATCCCCTCACAACGAGTCATTGTATGAGTCATAGTTTTAATTCGCAGTTAGAGTCATGGTAACCATGACTCTCCATGACTCTCCATGACTCGGACTTAAAACTATGGCTCATACAATGACTTGCATTCAAGGTACACTCGAAACAACCTCCGAGTGACTTGAGGAACAAAAACATTTTGAATCTGGAACGAGATCGAAAGATTGTTACATTTGCACCATGAAAAGTTAAAGCAAATGGCTGAATTTACTTTCATCAAATATTCCTTGATAACGCTTTTATATATACAGTTTGTACTGAAGACATTTCTTGAACATGCAAACGATATTTTTTATCGAAGTAATACATCTAAATGACATATTTATCATAAGAATTCGAGTCTTTTTGTCTCGTTGAGACCGAAACTTTCCACCAAATGTTTCCATTCCTCAGAGGTCTCAATGGAAGTAACCATTCTGAAATCACATTTTGCAAATCCTTTTTTTGTTTCCAATTTCTCTCCGTGGATCAATGGACACTGAGATGTGTCAGACAGCAACAACTACATCTCGGTCAGAATTTTGTGGTGGGTGGTGGGAACGTAGTTTTACAATAGAAAATAATTGTTGTCATGCGTCTTAAATTACAGTTCAGCTATGTATTGATACAGCAAGAAAAGCAGTTAATGATCTACAATTTGAAAAATATGACTATCTTTCCATGTGATAAATCTCCCCTTTTGATAAACCCCTTCTGTATCTGTCAAACTGTTACTTAAAATATTCACCAACCTCGTAGTTATCCATCATAACTCAACCTACATGAGCATTTATCAATCTTTTACTGCTGTATCTAGACACTCCAATTTTCTGAACTGTCAGCTTTCACGTTATGAAGTGAAACATCAATTGTAGATGGGAGTTCTAGTGATTGATACATTAGGTATATTATGGTTCAAATGCAGATATCATTGCTCAACCTAACGAGGTTGAAATAATAAGCTAGGGAATCTACCAATTATGAAGAAGGACGTGAAAAGCACATTGAGAAATCAGTGCAATGGGATCAGACTTATGTACTTCAATTACTGTAACTGTTGGCAACTTGAATTTTTCATGAAATTAGTGACAGATAAAATTCCACTTCTAACCTTGGTGAAACCAAGTTCAGCACTTACTTCCATTGCTTCCACAACAAACAACGGAATGGAGTTTATTCGAGAACTGTTTTTGAACTACAAATGGACATTTTTACCTGGATCTAGTTATAATATAAAATGTTGTCTGATTGGATGTGTTAGACAAAAAGTTCCTAAATTGTAAAACAGCCAAGCGTAGGGTACATCTATCTACACAAACTGATTACCGCCACGTCAGTTTTCAGTCTTAATTTCATTTGGTGACCAACAGAAATGTTGAGGGTAGCAGAAAAATTAAATAGGCAAGCAATATCACAATGAGACAAATTTTCAGAGCTCTTTGACTTAGAACACATCCTAAACTACCGGATTTTTTTTCCAAGAAATTGCTTTGTTACTTTGTCACAATAGACCTCCCAGAAGTAGACATTTTTGGCAAATTTAGGACCGTAGTTCCCACTACATCAGTCCGGTTTTGTGGCATGCGGTCGAGATAAGACAAAGAATGGACCATACAAATGAGATTTGATGCCTGGAAATGGGATGGGTTCCTATCAACTACTGTGAAACATTACCTCTTAAATGATGCCTGGGATGTCCCTTATTGATCAATAAAAGGTACAACTTGCCAGATTTGAACTGTCTAGTGGTAGTCATCAAGCGTGATGACTGTCTGGAGACCTATTGGAATAAAGCATTTTGCCTGCTGTTTATTTTCAACTGAAATTGATTTATTTAGATCTAAGAAGAAAGGTACTCGATTCGACAATCTTCCATTTTATGTTAAAGACATTTCATGAAGTAGTAAAACAAAACGTTACCGTTTGTTTATGTGTCACGCATGCCCTCCAAAAAGGACTGAAATGAAGATATTCTCCATTCTTTTGTGAAATTTAGTTTTTGTTCTGAATGGAATGGAATACCTCTTGAAACTTGGTAGGATGACGCTTATCTGGTAATGTTTCATCTTAAATTCAAATTGAAACTCCATAAGCTGGCGCGACTAGGTTGTGATAAGAGATATTACAATTTGTAAGATTCAGTCTGATATGAATTGGGTGAATATCCACTGAAGTGAATGACTTAAATGCTGTAAATCTCGAAACGCCGCACCCTCCAAAAGTCATCAAAGTGTATTTCATTTTATGCTGCAATGACATTCAATGCTCGAGAAATAATGAGCATAAATTTACCTTCTTTTTTGTCTGATTTGGTAAGAATAAAAGGGTACAACATTGAAATAGATGTGACACCTTACATCGGATGAGAAACAAGATCAAGTTTACGTTACCATATTCCTGTAAGAATGTGTGATTGGTCTGTGTTCTTTTGGCCGAAAAGCCAATGCACTCACAGACTGATCTGCGTTTTTATTGGGTGGTAACGTTGTAAACTTCAGTAACGTTTCACACAGATATTCATTCAGCAGATGTTCCTGCCAGGCTAATGATAACTAGAAGTGAACCTTACATGGAGATGATATCAATCAAACCGGAGGGTTTCTCAATACATTTCTGTATATTTCATCCATGTACCAAAAACAGGTCAGTAAAATCATGCAAGAGAGTTTAGAGTTTGATCGTGGTTTTTATCCTGAAATTCTACCGGTCTGTGCAGATAAAGCACTCATTTTCCAACCGTTCCACGTGGATCTTAAATAATAAAGGCTTTGCTGCATTGAAAAACATCCAGTTATTGTATTTTACCGACACGCGTGCATGATATTTTAGATCTCCCAACGACAAACACATCAGTTTTCAATCATTTCTTTGACAACCTCCTTCTGTGTAACTGCCAAAATGTTACTGGGAATATTCATGAGCTTCGCAGGTATCCCTAATAACTCAGTGAGTTTACAGGGCAAACAAGCCAATGTGGGTAGCTATCAATCTCTGAGCATACCTTCCAGACATTTCCATTTCTTAAACCTTCAGGAATCAAAGGATCTTGAGTGAGATGCAGTGGAGGTGGTAGGAAACCCTCTGGTTTGATTGATTTGGTAAGAATGAAAAGGGTAAGTAAGCAGTAGTTATGGCACAAACATCTGTTGAGCAATTTTAAGTGTACAGTGTTTCTGTAAGTGCGTGTCTGACACATTGGAGGCCCCCACTCCGTAAGGGCCCTATCCCTCCTGCTTTTGGTATTTCTTTGAGGAGGAATGGAATAAAACTATACTTTATCAGTGAAATTCAGCAACTTGGTTGTACGTTAATTTCCATGTGAACTAACACAGAATTTGAAAGGATTCATAGAAAGAAGGAAGGGTGGACGCATGGATGGATGGATGTTTCTGAAGTTAAGTGCTATCATACCTGAGAGCAATGAATATTCGTCATGTGGCGAAGGCAAGTACATCACCATCGATAAAATCTGCAGGGAGCAAATTGAGCTCTTTCTTCCAGACCCATCAATTTCAACCTTTCTTGTTGCATTAGTTACTTTATGTCAGTAACACAGTTCACTCGAGATACCCTGTGTAGTTGGAAAGTGAAAGCAAAACAATTTTCTGTTGCCCTTCAAAAATGCAATGGGTGGTAATTTTGAACGATTGTTCCTAAGTTGATCAGATGGGTCAATGGGAATTCAGTGATCCGCATATGACACCGAAGTTAATGACTTCACAAGAGATTGGAAACTCAAGGAAAAGAGGAAATCCGCAGCCTATGTTTGTGTTTGAGTCATGGTTTTAACTCAACATGGTTTTATTTTTTAAAAACCATGAGAAATGTTACATTTTCCTGTTCTCTAGATACATTGGATGTTTTCTGAACATTTTTGACTACAGAAGTGACCAGGAAGTCACAAATTATCCCACAGCAAAAAATGTCCAACATATCAGGAAGTCTTCCCATTGCACTGTGGAAAACTTCTGATTTGTCACAGAAAATGTCCAATTCATCATGGGTAACCATGCCTCAGACTCATTTTTGAAACCATCACTCAACACAAACACGAATTCAAAACACACTCCAAGCAATCTGGTAAAGTTGCCCTGGTAAATATTTTGTTTTCAGCCAAAATATGACACAGATGTAGTTTCAAATTTAAACTACAGCTTCGGCATACAGACTATTGTATAAGGACCTCTTCACACCAAGTGAAAAAGAGGGTGAAAGCGAAAAAGATCAAAGAATATGCGACAAACATCAAACGAAAGAAGATGTTTGTATCAATTTCAAAATTCGCTTGTATTTTCTTTATTTCAAGGTATTTTTACATGAAATAAAGATTAAAATATGTAAAATTTACACTGCATTACCAGTTCTGTTTAAATGTTCAGTGCTACATTGCTGAATTTTATATTGCCTAAAAACTGAAATGTTAAAATTCAGTAGGTGTCAAATATGTATTAGTTTTTGGGTTAAATAATTTCAGGAGAGCAACACAGAACACTTCTGAGATACATACTTTAAATTTTGAAATATTTTACATATTTTATTTATATTTGAAGCAAAGATACCCATTTAGAAAGTGGAAATTAACACAATAAAAGTTCAACCAGAAAATGACATGAATATCTTGAATCGGAAATGTTTCGCTAGGTGTGAATGAGCCTTAAATGACGAATACAGTCTCCCATTTATTATAGTTATGGAGCTATTTTGAAGGCAATTCTTTCCTATCTTGCCTCCAGCTTCAACCCTGTCACCCTAGGGTCCCTGAAAAATGAACCACTCTGCTCCCATCTCATTTCATCTTCAAATATGTGGGCTTTTATCACTGCTGTATGCTTCCTTGGTTACATTCATTTTCAATAACCATTGTTCGCTTTCTTGTGCGTTACCGAGGGAGTTATAAAAAAGCCGTGGTCTGTCTTGGCTCTTGGTAAGTTTGATATCTCTATCCTTTTCGACATCTATTTTCACAAAGTGGCTTGAAGTAAAGGCAATATTTGTTACTTCTTTTTTCAGTCTTTTTGAGGCCCACACAACTTTGGCAAGCTGTCCTGTCCAGGACACAGTCCTTTGTTCTTCCTTGTCCGGGATACAGTTCTTTTGCCAATTTTTTTGGCAAACTCCTCTGTGCGGGACACAGTTCTTTTGCAAAATTTTTGGCAAACTTCCCTGTCCAGGACACAGTCCTTTATCCTTGTCTGGGACACAGTTCTTTTGCCAAATTTTTGGCAAACTCCCCTGTGCAGGACATAGTCCTTTTGCCAAATTTTTGGCAAACTCCCTTGTCCAGGACACAGTACTACTTTTGCCAAAATTTTGGCAAACTTCTCTGTCCAGAACACAGTCCTTTCTAAACCATCAGTATTCGATATAAGTGGCCTGCACAACTTTGGCAAACTGCCCTGTCCATGACACAGTCCTTTGTCCTTGTCTGGGACACAGTCCTTTTGCCAAATTTTTGGCAGACTCCCCTGTCCAGGACACAGTCTTTTTGCCAAATTTTTGGCAAACTCCACCAATTGTAGGAGGTCAAATACATTTCATATTTCCTAGCACCTTCTGCTCAGTTTCTGGACTTTCAAAATAGCAACGTGTGATTTTTTGGTCGGAATCTAGAAAGAAATTATTGTTGATGCAACAAAAAATATGAACAGCCTGGTGAATTCTTTCATACTGAAAAAGATTTTATTGAGAAAACCGTGTTTTCTCCATATGTTTACAAAATATTTTTCACCATTGTTTGAAACTTTTCTCTGGCAGTGAAAACAGTTCACATAAATAAAAGACCCGATGACGACTCTGTTAATTTTTAAGTGGATATTTTGTATCGTTATGAACGTAAATGTTGATAACGCGTTTCAATACATCTGCCTTAATTTGATTGATAATCATTGCAACTGCTGATACTACTGACATGTATTGACAAATTCGCTGATATATTACTACAGAAGGGACTATCCGCTTCTGTGATTTAAATGGAAAGTGACAAATACTCATCATCAGCTGTTGTATATGGCTTCCAAGGCACCAATAACTCAAAGCTCCATTACTTAAGGGGCGGTTAATTCTGAAATGAACATTGGTCTAAATTAGTAACTGTCCCAAAACAGTGATTTAGTCAAGCCTGATAGTACATGACTTTACTGTTAAGTGTGTCTCAATAACATCAATAACATCTGCCGGGACCACAAAAGGCATATTTCTCACTGACGTTAAGTCGGGCTTGTTCTCATAAAAACTGCTTAATTTTTATCTATGATCATCGAGAAAATTGTGGGTTGTGCCTTTCTTGGAATTGTGGTTAAGTTGAGTTGCTTTGGAAGAACGATCATCTGAGAATTGAATTAAATAGGTTTTGACGAAATATCTTCTCATTGAGCCATTTCTTCGCAGACTTGTTGACTTGTTGTGAAGCAGGGGCAGCACTCAAAGATGACTCCAAATTAAACGTCTTTTCTGGTTTGTGTATAAAATGGAAAGAAAATTAGTTCGAAACTATTTGTCAGAGTATGAGTCGGAATCTGGGCATAATCGAGAACATTGAGAAAACCCTGAGATTTTCAGATCATCGTCTTTAACTGTTTTGATTTGATTTACTTGCTTCCCCCAACTTCACGTATTGACGTATTGTGAGAGCACCGTATCAGTGAAGATTTTTAGCCAGTAAGATCGACTAATATTCAGCACTCGTTGAGGTGCAATAGAAATGAATATATATGTTGATCCTTGTCAACCCACCTATTGTCTTTACATGTGAAGGCCCTTTATTACCAATTTTATGTGACACGCTTATGGGACATTTAGGTGATTTACAGCAGCTCAGCTTTGATATTAAGCACTGTTATCTGGATATATATCTTATCAGCTGTCTCATTGAGGTGCAAAACAATAACAATGTCACATAAATCCTTCAATTAATGTCCTTTAATAAGTGAGTACCAAATTAAGATGAAAAGTTGCCGAGTCTGTAATTGAGAATACTAGGAAAATGCTGTGCAAATTACAGGACGAGAGCACGATTAGATTACCAATAAAGGATGTGGCATTACTCACAGAACTCCCGTTCATCACCTTACCGTTCCTGTTGCCAAGAAATTCCAGAATGGCCTGTACGTTTTCTTTCAAACCAGGAAAACGTGGATATTCCTTAGAAGACAAAAGGACGACTAACAGGATACCAAGTATGGTGAAATTCGAATTACAGATATTTTAACGTAAGTAAAAAGCCAACAGCACATTCGAGAAAATTATGTTAGAGTCAAAATAACACTAATTTTTACTGATGCAACATTTGCTTGGGGGCATCATTTGTCACCAATTTACATGGGATTATTTAATTGCTAGCATCTATTATAAATGTGCCTTTGATCCATGCCAAAATTATTAATCCCGAGGCCTAATAATAAATCTCCTGTATTTATGTAGATACGTGGCAAAGAACGCCAAATGAACTGTTTTAAAATTAAATTTAGATCTATGGTTCGGCTTGATCTAAATGAAAATATATATCTGACACAATTGTGATTCTAATTTGTATAATAACATCATTGCATAACACCACATTCGTGAGCAGAATGCAGACTTTTTGGGTTATTGTTGATTATTGTGGCCTATGGCCAGGTTTTCTAAATTTGCATTCATTTGAAAACTGTGACGATGCTGTGATGAGTCCGAAGGCCATGTGCTTTGACTAAATGATGGTAAATCTGTCACAATCTTCTACTGTGGTCTGTATTCGTTGTAATAACATTTTTAACTATGCAAAATTCGATTAACGAACTCTACACTTCGTATAATAATATTCGAACATACAAAATTTCTTTTTATATTTTATTTCTGACAATTACGACCGTCAATTCCGCTGTAAATTCTAACATTTTTAGGCGGATGAATTATATCACAATGACAAAACAGAACATCACAGTTTCCAAATAATTCACATCTATTTTTTCTGGAGAATTGAAATCTATGCGAAATTATATGAAGGATTACAGAATAAAATTTATGACAAAGAAACGTTGGGTGAACCTGTGAGGCCAAATATGGAGGAAGAGTGTGCTACTCCCCAGGTGTGACGTGCCTCTGTGTCCCCTCAAGTCATAATCATCAAAAACAAATTGCTGCTCTCTGTAAACATTTGCATACATTTGACATCACTAACATGTGTGAATAGTCATTTGCAAGCTAATAGATTTGTTGAGGTCAAAATGGCTACACACAAAAGAGAGTGCCAATGCTTTGTTTTGAATAGTAAAAGATATGGACCAGTATGGTGCCAAAACCAGTCTATTAAAAACTGCAATGTTATTTCAAATCCTGATTTATTTCAACATCCTTCAATAATAGTTCTGATAAAAAGCTGATAGACGTGTATATTGACAGAGGAATTCTAATGGATGAACTTATGAAGTTCAGATGCTTGCAGAGTATTTAACAAATGGCCAGAGTGCCCATCAGCAGCTTAGTCCAGTGACAGAATTTGTGCACACAACAAGAACCGCCTTTCACAAACTACGCCCTGATCTAGTCACACCTCCTTACTGCTGGGGCATAATCAAAACAAATTTGTACGGCACCTTAAGGCAATTACAAGTGATCAGACCTAATTAGCCCAAGAAGCTGCCGTAGGATTTCCTGACAAAATTGCTTTTACACTTCTGTGCATATCTTGTTTAATTAGGTTTCTACATTTATTGGAACGGCATCCCGTTCAATTAATCAATATCTAGTAGAAAGACCAAGAAAAACTGACAACAAGAGACAACAGAAGAAATTTTAACTTGGTAACTAAACCATGAAACAATAAAAAAAGAAATTAGTGTTCTGCGAAGTTTCCCCCATTGAAAACCTATGACTAATCAAAGATTTGGTTTGAAATTTATTGCCTCCATTGCATGAGAAATGGACGTTTCTTTACATTGTTGTAATGAACTTGTCACTAACGTACTGAACGCACATTTAAACTCTAATCAACAGTAGGTAGATTGGTGCGTAGTAATAATTCACTGGACACTCAAAATGACCCAGTAGTATATTTTTCTCGTAGTCTTCAAATTAAGAGCATTAAAAGGCGTAATTTTTGCTCTTCTAAATTTGTTTTTCTAGTTGAAGGGAACATTATATTCTAAGATTCACTTTGCTACGAATCCATTGCCAACCCGATGGCATGACTGTCTTCGTCACAAGTGACTACTCCTGCAAATTCTAACACTACCGGCAAAAAGATGGAACTTAGATATGACTTTTTTGGCAAACGTAAAGAAGCATTTATTCTATGTTCGTGCATTTGTGACATTGAAATCAAGTGAATATTTAAATTCAGAGAAGATGTATGTGAACACTGATTACAAGGGAGGCTGTATATGAATAGGTGTGATATGAATCTGGAATCACAAAATATGAATATTAATCACGTGTTGCTAAATTAACTGTCCGACCACTTTCACGAACACCACTACCTCGTGTCACACCTCACATGACATCCAGTGGTAACTGCTTATTAGATCTAGACTTAAAATATTACAGCAAATAAATGTGACACAGTGTTACACTTCAAAGCATCGTCTTCTCCTGTAAAAAGATTTTTATTGTAGTTTCATGAGTTTTAATAAGAAGGTTGATGGCGGATTACACATGGTTATATGTTGTATGTACATGTCTACTGACAGTTAAAGAGATATATGCTTAGAGCTATAACATATTAAACTAGTTCTTGTCACACATTAAGATCTTTTTATTTCCTTTTACGTAACGCTTTAAGCCAGCACTGGTATTGAGACAAAATCTACAAAAATAAAAATCTTCTCGGCCCCAGCTGGACACGGTCACAGCCAAACTCAGCCACAACCAAAGTGTTTCTGTCTATTTAGCAAATAAATGCAAACCCAATCCAATTTATAGCCAGCATACGTATATCAAGTCTTATTTGAAACAAAACGAGGCGCCCCGGCACGGGGCTCAAGATGGTTCCGAGGCCAAACATCCCTATGGTCGGGCGGGGGGGGAGGGGTTGGTTACCAACCTCCAACTTTTGATGCTGAGTCCAAATCGGGGGGGAGGGGTTTGGTTGGTGACCAGTTTCCAACTTTTGATGCTGAGTCCAAATCTGCTAAAAACCAAAAAATGTTTTTGGACAAAAAGTGTGCCAAGCTGTTTTGTTCTAAGCGAATACAAATGGTTCGTGTATACAAAGTGTATGGCGGAACCACAATAATATATTAATATTTATTTATTTATTTTGTTCAATACATGTAATCACATGTGATCAACAATGCGAATAATATTATGAATGCCAAGAAAACTGTACTTTCCCAGTTCTAATGAACAATACATCTTAATGTTAGAAAGCCCCTTCAACAGTACAAGCAGTATATGATTTGAACCTGGCAAACACGATGAATATGGATATTTGACCGAAGTGTCAGTTTAACATTGAGTGGCTTTGGTAGCAGCTTCCACAATTGAAGATCTGTTTGAGTTAACCAGTGCAGTTTCATGAAACTAAAATGTAGTATTCAAATATGCACAATATGGAAACAAGTCCAAAATACAGAAAACCTTAAACTTTGCAATTTAGGAACTTTTGCAATTTGTTTTCGTCCTAAATTGTATGAAAATACTAAACCATAAACATAATAATGTTGACCTGACATCATGATCTAATGCTTAACATATTCATGTCAAAAGTAGTACCAGCAATCCTTGGAAAGTAATTACTGAACCATTTACTTAGATCCTTGCTGCAATTATATACAATTTGGGTATCTAAATTCTAGACAATTATTAGTCTTTATAAAACTGAAAAAAGAACTACTTTTCAAGCTTTGAACATCAAATATATCTAAAAACTTACTTAACTGTAAAACAAGTTTAGGAACTATTTTAGTCACATGACTTGGCTGTTGCTAACATTGGCTATGGTTGAGCCAGAGAATTTCCTGGTCTCAATTTGGTTAAGACTGTGGCATATGTGTTTGAATAGCTTTTTGTCTTATTTAAAGATATGTATTTGAAAGATTATGTTAAAATTGTCACAAGCTACACAAGCACCTAAAAAGTAAATGTAACTGTAGACACCTTTTAGATGAACCACAAACAGCCAGATTTACTTAAATGTCACAGTATATTAGTCATATCAATCTTTGCATTTATTACACACAATTGACATGAATAAACTCTTGGACTAAAAGCATAAACATATGTCTTTTTGAGTGAATGGTTCTTTATGATAATTCACAGGCTACTTGAAGACATACAGAGCAGTGCAATTGCCAAGATCAATTGAATCAATCAAAGTAATTTCCCTAGGGTATGTCATAGATGACATCAATTACAAAATGTTAAGATATACTAGATCTACTGAATTTGAATGGTACAATATATTTCAATTACTTTCAAGTCATTTAAGTATTACTACACACAAGCAACTCCAAAATAACTGGTTGCTGATTGGATGTAAACTCATTTAATAACTTCTGCTGTCCCCCTTAGCTTTTTGTTTACATCTGATAGGAATTCCCTCCACTGAGCATGAGCAACATCTGATGAGGGATGTGGTTAAAGAGATGGGTACCCCCAATGGTATCCCAAGAGTATACCTTCCAATGAGCATGCCCAATCCAACATGTAAGAGGTGGAGGAAGGGAAGGGAATCCCCATCAGATGTAAACAAAAAATCCGTGTGGGATACCTCAAACTAAACTGAAACTAGCTTGACTCACCGAACTCAACACAAACTGAAAGTGTAGTATTTAACCCCCTCTATTTGAAAAGGTGAACCTAGAGTTGTGTATGCTTTTCTTTGCTTTACAAGAATATTTTAATTTATTTGCTGTTTGGGGAAAAGGAAAGTACTCTGAGGAAATTATCTCCTTTGTCCAAAATAATTAAGAAATTTTTGCACAGGTTGCGATCGTTGACATCACCTGACGCTGACCGGTCATGTAGGGACTGGAATGCTATTTACGATGGCCAGAGTCCAATCCGTGACATTTTTAACTCGTGAAAAGCTGTGACTTTGTTTTAATGAGACCTCAGGCCATATGTTTAACTTCCTACGGTTATTAATCAAGAAAATGACAGACAAATGTAAATGAGCTTCCTATTTCCAACAACTCGCCGCATTGTTAAGTTTTTGACGAGAAAGAGTATATACATGTACCCATTCTTTTTACTGGGACTGGCGGAAAAAGTTACAACATTTGTGATTGACATATGACTTTTGGTCTGTAATTCAAATCATTACCAATCCTTTCCTTTAATAAACCATCACAGTGCAATAAATTGAAGTTCTTGAGCACCATCCATCCATAAACTTCCATCAAATCTGCATAAATATAAAGTTAGGGTGACTCATTACAATTCAGTATTTGCTCGTAAACATTGTCCATTGACTTTTTCCTTAGAATCAGAAGCGTTATAAACTTGTCATTAAAGTCAGCCTGGGGACAAGGAGACAAAATGAACAAAGGACTAAGATTGACAGATAATGCTGTATTTTAACTGATGAAAGGCAACGAGGGAATGAAGGAAATGGGGACCAATCTCCATAATAATTTTGTCAAATAGCATGACATTTTGATTGTTCCGCTTGTAATCATCTTCCTTTCAGAGATGAAAGGAAACATTTCATCTGTACTATTCAGGTGTCATTACAGCTACTTTCCAGATAAGGCGTTACTGCTGTATATCATCCACAAAAAAAATGTCATTGTACTTTTTGACACCGTTTTCAACGAAGGAAGACATACACGTCAGACAAAATGACTATGTGACTATAATGAATTATAAGACTGTTTTCTGGAAATTAAGTTGAAGTTTTGCTGGAAAGTGACGATCTCCTGCCAAACACTGACTTCATTTGTTCTTTAGAAACTAATGTCATGTGTATCACACAACAGTCTGAACAGCAAGTAATACGTCTGGGTAGTTAAATTTACTGCTGGCTGTGCTCATTACATGTAACAAGTGATAGGGAGTTACCAAATTATTCACAAATATTTATCTGTAACCTTTTACAAATCTGTGACCTCCTCAAAGAAAGTCCTTTCAGAAAACATGCCATATCAGATACAGATTGCATTTTGTCTTTCATCACACAAGATTGAACATATCAGTGATTCAGAATGTGACAGTAATCACTAAATTTGAAGGGTACAAACTCTATCATGCCAAAGTTGGCAGGTGAAAATGTGTAATTACCCATAAATTGCATTTAATTACCCACATCTTGGAGTTAGCACAGACAAAGGGGAATTTTATCAAACACGGCAAACTGAAATTAATATCCTTTAATCAGGATAGAATTTAATAAGGATAGGATGAGGTAGGTTCTGTTTTCCTGTTTATGGTACATGCAGTTTGCCGAATGACCGAATGACCATGCCTCAAGTTTATATGTAACATCGAAACATAGGCGAATTCAAGATAGTGTTTAAACCCTGATTTAGACAGACTTAGCGTGTCTAAATGTAGAGGTCACCTGATGACAAAATGTTAACTCTTCATTGATTGAACCTGTCAGCTGCAGAACACTATTTGTCTGATCCAATCACATCCGTTTACTTGCAGGCCACAATCAACAAAACTTTGTGCAGTAACTCTAGGCAATTACAAACGATTAAACCTAATTAGCCCGAGACATTGCGACAGCCTTCACTGAATAATAACAGCCCAGATTACTCAAGCTTGTCTGCAGAAACAGTTCTTCTGTGAAGTCGACGAAATAAAAGAGTTATGTTACATCAGGGGATTGAAGTAACGTCTATCCGTGTAGTTTTTCCTTTCAGTTGAAGACATTGTATCCAACACTGATGGTTCAATTTTATCATCCAATTGAAAATGGTTGGAGACTGAAAACGATGAACCATGTAGACAGATCCAAAGCAACCAAGGTCACAAATAATATCTGTATCCCTGGGTGGATTATTAAAAATTCAAAAAATAACCCATTTAAATGGAGAGAGCTTAAATATTATGTCAGAAAAATCCTTTATTTCCCATCAGTACATAAATGATATCCTTGCCAAGTCTGGGTTCTAACTTCCTTCATCCCCGAAGTTTTTACGCAGTTACATGTCTTTCTTACTTTCTTCAACCAAACCCGTATTTTATTATCATGCTTCTTTGATTACTGTGAATGACATACTTGAGAATAAAATTGCAGAAGTCACTCTTAACCTTAGCAGCATTGTTACAGTCTTATCTTGGGAAAGGATCTAGTACCTCATACATTAGACTGACAGCTGGAAACAATGGTGAGCACCTTGATGCTGACAACCCGACACAAGAACATATCATTATCTCTTGCCTTGTTCGACTGTGATTAAAGGCAAAAGATCTCTTCTAATATACCTTAAATGTAAATCACGAAGCATCACTCATCTATTACTTCGCTGTCTTCAAAGGTATAATTGTATAGTTGTCATGTATGGGTATGTGCCTGGAATGGTTTGATATGAAGGAACTGACCACTGGAAATCGCCTGGGGTAAAACGTAACTTTTATCAGCAACCACCATCTGGGGTGTGTATTCCTTGACCAAGTGAACTTTCAAATCGAGCATCTTTGCTTTCACTTGCATGAAGGTACTAGTATTTACCCATGTTTAGCACGTCATTTATTTAAATAGAGCCTAGATTTGTTGGCAATCAAAATGAAGTTTTTCCCTAAGGTATTCACCATTCCGGTACCTTTGATCACTAAATTATAAAAACATGGCAAGAAGAGCAAAAAATATGAGTGTTTTTCCAAGTGCTATCTTCTGTTTTGCAACCATAAAATAAGTTTTTCTCCAAATAAAGTACAAAGATATGATCTGGAAAACCGCCTGACATCAAGGTGGTGTTTCAACAATAACTCAGCATAAGAAATAAACAAGTTACATATTGGTTCAAAGGAAGCAATTTAAGGCACCATATACAAGGATTTAGTAAGAGATGTATTCTTCTTTATGAGAAAGATTACCTTACTTTTCCTAACATTCAATAATGTATCATTGCTTGGAGTGGTATAATTGATGCATGTTTTACAATTTATTGTTTATATCTAAATTTAATGACCTAGCCTTAATTGTAGTTTTTCATTGAGTTATGCGAATTTATAAAAGCTAACAGTTTCAGGTTTCCTTTAGGTCATGTTATTTATCGAGTTAAATGTTGCATTTGCATGTTGCAACAGATGACAATTTAATTAACAGCTATTATATTTTCAGAAAATAATGACTAACGACACATTTATTTGTTTGCCGAAAATGTCATAGGAAAGGTAAATGGTCATAAATTAATTAACTTTTTGTCCATATCGCGAATGTGATCAGAATGTGATTGTCGATACAGCTGTTTTCCGTACGTTCACTATGTCCTTGATAGTTCTACACAGAAGATCTTCATTCTGACAAAATCTTTCGTCTTTCTCGCCAGGTGTCTCAATGATTAGCCCACCATTCTGACGCGGGGATGTAAAATGGTTGAGTACCTTGATAGTGGCACTCCAACACAAGAACATATCATTATCTCTTGCCGTGTTCGACTGTGATTCAAGGAAAGGGATTTTTTCTATTATTTATGTTAAAATCATGAAGCATCACTCATCTATTACTTTGCTGGCTTCAAATGAATTGTTGTACTGTTGTTATGTATGGCTATGTGCCTGGAATTATTTGATATGAAGGAGCTGACCGTTTTTGTCTACACTTCCAAAAGTACAAGCAAGGCCAGGCCCTTTCGGAAGACGTTTCAACGTTGGAGTTAAATATATAAAATTGGTTTCCTTAGAACAATGGTCAACTGTAACTAGTGGTAAAATGCTGACAGAAATTAGACATCGCTCTGTTTCAATTTTACTTTGGCCTGCTACACACAAACCACCTCGCCTTCGTGATCTTTGCGAAGTGAAAAGAAGCTCTGCGTGCCATCGGTGGGGAATATTCACTGCTAATATTTTTGAATGCCCTCAAGGGGTAATTACTCATTTCAGACATATTCAGTTAGACTTAGATAAGAAAGTCCTTGATTAGGTACCCCTTAACACAACGTCTGTCTCCTTTTAGCCGATGGAACCTATAAAGAGTGGTGCACTATTCCATTTGAATTACGAAGATGTGTAATTATTTTGCAAACTGTATGACTTCAAAGAGTTTTCTTCACAATTACTCAGCATTACTTACAAAACAAATTGGACGTGCGAGAAAAATGTGCCTACAGACAGAAAGACAGTACCTTTCACCCGGACCTCCATCAGTGAAGAGTCGTCTCCCATCGTGCTGAAGAGTGAAATTGAAGTTTAATGACATTGAAATACGTGTGGATGACAGATAAAAGCAGGTACCATCTACCTATTGTCGCTAAAAGTGTACATCAAGAGAACGGACTCCTGATCAGTCCTTCAGTTAAAGCCAGTCACTCAATAGATTTCAATAAAGGTAAATCACGCTGTGCTATCAATACATAAACAATATTGTTATGTTTTGACCTATCAGAAATCTGAAATTACCAAATTTAGTACGGAACATGGAAATCGTATTTAAAACAAATCACAAATCGGATTCAAATCAAGGTTCTTACCATTTCTTTAACTTCTGGTTACTGAGGGGAATTTGATTAGCTCTCGAATGAAAATTTGAGAATTAAGCGATCCTCTTGATGAAATAGTGCTATTTTTTGTACACATATTTAGCGTCATAATCTGGCGTCATGACATCATTCGAGAGCTGGGAAACCGTTGCCATGCAGGGTTGCTTCATTAAGTTTGTTCATTACGACATGTCTGTACGTTTAATTTGAGCATTAAACACATTTACCCCTTTTGGTGGAACAAATACAACCGTATATATGTCATTTTCAGATTCCATAAAGGAATCAAACTGTTACCTTATTCAACTACAGTAAAAAGTACACTTTACAACGCTGATTTTACAAGTATGATTTCTTCCCAGCATTCGAATAGCAGAAGAAATTTTGGTTTGTTTGAGTATAAGATAAACATGCTCAAGCATAAGATTGCTGTTTCCATGTGTTCAGTTGACGTTTTTGAACTGAACAGATCCCACAAAGCAAAAGAATCAGACTTCCGATAACTGGACTATGGTTCGCATGTCATCACAATTGTAAGATACAGGTATTACTGTGTAATATGTATGCAACTTGTTATGTATCTTCATAACAATGCTGAAGGTTCCTAATATTATTTTCCATGTTTATGTCTAGGGAAGACTTAGAGAATATAGGATTTGAAAGAAACTATATTCGAATTCATACTCCTTGTTTGGCGTCGCACACAACATACCTTGTCGTTAACTAAATGAATTTGACCTGAATTCTTAAAACATAAATGAAGATTTGTTCAGAGGGTACAAATATGGTTGTGTGTGTACAACTGCTATTTGCTGTTTATTTTCTGTATTATGATTTTAAATCATCCAATGCCATGCACAGACTATTAGTACTCTTTCGTATTTTTACGAAGCAAGATTAGATTTTGATCAGATCTGAATAAAAATATCGGTGCAGGTGAATATCTGTAAAGGAAAAGTATGTATTCATGCAGTTACCATGGAGCCTGAGACTGCTTAAACCAAACCAAACCATTTCTTTGTAATTCACAAAAATTGCATTTCCAAGCTGTGCGAATTGACCTACGTTTTACGAACATGATTTTCTCAAATGTCTGGTGTTCGCAAAACCTAGGTTCTACTGCACTATGCATAATAAATCATAGTCCTTGTCTTGGTAATTCTTTGTGCTTTATAATGCAATGTGCAATGAGTCCCTTAGCTTCGGTGGCTATCTTACCTTGACTAGTTCAAATGGAAAACGTTCATGGAATATTCTGTTAATTTTAGCTCCACCCGACAACTCAATGGTGCTTATCTCTGAGCCTGAGCCTTCTATACTTTTTTCAAAATCAGAGCCAAATTGCGTTATCATTCTGCAATATAATGAAATAGAGGAAATAAATAACAGTCACAATTCCTTCATTCAAAAAGAAATTCGTGTAACTCAAAAGAAAACTCACTGCATCATCGCTTTAGTTTTCCGAGCGGGATCATCTGGTCTGAAATTTTTATATTCTTCAACTTCCTTTTCCATAGCTAATAACTGTGATTGTAGACGATTGCGCAATGCAGGTAAAGTATCTCGTATGTGATTAGTTAGTTGCTGGTTCAGTTGACGCTGTAGGTAAGGCGTACCCATTCGATCTGCCATGTGCCTGTATCAAAAGGTAACCATTTTTTGATTACAGCTCTGAGAATACATTGTCAACTTAAAATATCTGAAAGATATGGGGCTTTTCTGGGGATATATGAAATTGCTACTGCCCATTTACCTGTATGAGGGGTGACTTAGAAAGAATTTTCTTTCCGCTGCCATCGCAGCTTTTATATCTTTCCTGCCCTCGATGTCTCTCTGACTTCTATTTACCACACCAATGTAACCTAACAAATCAGATTCAGAAACTTATTTGTATCAGATGTCAAAGTGAAAGATAATCCAAGACGAATCATCAGGTTCTGCCAGCTAAAAATGTTGTGTGTCCTGTACTTGCTATCTCCCCTCCATAATTCCCCTGACCCAACGAAAAAAAAAAGAAGAGAGCAGAACTTACCTCTCCGCAAAGGCAGGAGTCTATTTTCTAGAACATCTCTGGCGTCTGTTCCATCGTCCATTAAATCTAATTTGGTAATTACACCTATCGTTCTTACACCTACAATGGTCAACCCAATCCTCAAAGTTATCTTCGAAAACATTTCAACATGGCTCCATTTCGTGTTTTTTTTTTTTTTTTTTTTTTGCTGCTGCGAGACTGGCTATTAGTACTGTCTCAACATCAGTGTCGCAACATGTTGCCAAGTGGGCCTCATTTTCGCTGTTCTTATAAAGGTAATTGTACTCCTTGTCATAATGAGAAAACAACTTCAATCTCAAGGGATTTATGGTGCCTTCACACTAACCCAGACCGAGTCAGAAAGGTAAATGGCTTGTATAAAACTGTACAGAAGTGTTCACACTGACAGAGACCCATTGACAATAAAATTCGATGGAATCGGTATCGGTCTCTGAGTCGGACTTGGTAAGTGTAAATGAACCATTAACCACGTCTTCTACGATATCTTCTAGTACGGAAAGTTTTTCCTACAAACACAAAAAGTTATTATTTCTGGTAATCTCCTTGTGCTTACCCTGAGGATCAACCTCCTTGGCAATTTTCAGAGCATCAGAGTTTGCGAGATCAGAATTTGCAGGCGACACAGCTAGGATGAGGCAGCTGTCTTTTGTGATGAACTCCATAAGCATAGAACGAATCTGCATTTCTATATCAGCGGGTTGATCGCCTACTGGAACCTTTGTCATACCCGGCAAGTCGATCAGTGTCAGGTTTAAAACTGAAAAGGCAAAGTATTACTTTATTGGTGGCTCGTTAGAGTCGCCTTAGTGCTTGAGTTGGGGGAGGGGGACTCGTAACATCCATGTCCCAAGCCTTTGGCAGCTTTTTTGATAATTAGGCCTACATTAACCTGCAGTCATTGGTTGCAATTTGCTTACACAGAATGTTGCCATGATGTCATTTTTTACCCGCCACAAATTGGGTCAACGACTCAATGTCATTTTTATGGAATAGCATTTACGTCTGAATTACAAAGTTTAGAAATGGATTTGCCAGATTTGAACTTTTATGGGAAAAGGCTGTTATCTGGCAATTACTTTTTCACTTGTTCGGTCAGTAGGAATCACAGTCATAATCGAATCGAAAGATCCACTGTACCATTTCGACCCGAGTGAGGCATTGATTTGAAACAATTTAGAATATCTTTTCATGTTCTCAATTACAATAAACATTTTGTGGAAGTACATTGCATAAAAAGTAATTTTTTGAGTAAATGCAGAAAGAGTTTTACCATGAGGTGAGTATACTCTGAGATTGATAGGTATGTTTGAAATGCCCTTGTTGGCTCCCGTTACGCGGTCCGTCTCATCTTCGATCTCCTTACGAACCATGTTAAAGTCAGTGAACATGCGTCCTTTACAGTGTAAAAACTCGGCATATTCTGCAAAAATGAATTATGAAAAAAGTGGATGTTACACTTTGTTCTGAAAAATAATCATGCGCCCAAAAACAAAATTCCACATGCAAGATTATTTTTTGTTTCCAGGACATAAAATAGAAATATCGCACCTGTGTTCGCATTTATCAGCTGCAAAACTAGTGGTCGTCTAGTGACAATACCTGAACCTCGAGGAAGAAAATCTCTGGAAAAAAGCAGAATTTAATATAATAAGATACACTTGGTCTACTCAAAGTTTGGCTTCATGAGGAAGATTCGCTGGATTCATGAGAAAACACAAGAATATATTTCCCATTTACTGATCATCTTGAATATTTGAGGACATATTCCAGAACAACGGATCTTCTGGAATATACAAATAATACTAAGATGTGGAGATGTTTAAAACTCCAATCATGTGGCTGACTATAAATCATATCCGAATGATTACTTCGTCAACTTTAAGTTATGCTGTTGTCACGAAATTTGAATCAATTTATCGATATGGTAAACATTCATTGGCCAAGACTAGTTGATCATTTTCGATCAACATCGTGCGGCAAACTATCAAGAGTCTTACACTTGAGGTCTTTACTTATTGACAATTATTGTTTTGCTACTTAAATTGGCCTATATACAAATGAGTCGGTGTTTTGTGCTTCTCAACATGAATAGCCGAGTGATAACCAAAGCACGTCGTGAAGTACATTTATAGTCTTATGTCAGAAAAAATACAGGCACTGCACCATTAATCAACCTCTTTGAACTTGAAATATGCATCTGGTTCTTTCCCTTTTAGGTTTCTAAGGATTCACACACAGAACGACTACTGTTGCGAAAACACGGATTGCATTGAACCAGAGCTAAAGACGTGTAGCCTTGACAATATTGAGTACTTGTCCAGAAAATATTCAATTCCTATAGCAGGTAAATTTCTATATTTTGGAAAATATAGTGAAACAACCAATACTTGCACTACTTCACTATATTTTCCAAAATATGAGAATTTACAAGTTAAATTAACTTTTGTTCCGTTTGAATGCAATCCGCACAAAAGTTTGGTCCTTTCATCAGTGATATCTTGCCCAAAAAGGACTTCCAGCCTGTGCAGCAAACTGGTTTTTTTGGGTTCATTTATCATAATGTCGAAATGAATCCACACAAATATGGTTTATTTAGTTGATGCAGTAGTCACCATTTTAATTAAGATGATGTGACACCAAAAAGCTAACTAACTTTGCCATATTATCTCAATATCTGTCGCTTTGTATTTGAATTCAATCAATTTGTCAGGAGACTCAAAATTTTAAATAAAGTAACGATAAAACATGGAAGGCATACAAAGTGACCACACAACACATTTCATATTAGAACACACATTGCTGAACGGAACTGAAGTAAACTGATTATTGAAAAAATTGAAGGGACCCTCCCCCGGGGGCCCCCCCCACCCCCCCCCCCCCAAAAACGCAGAAAGCTAACGTATCAATGGCGCTAAATTTTCAGAACTTGAAATCGATGGACGTATGTCTGTTTCTGCATCAAAACCGTTGCAAATGCAGTTTCAAATTTATTTGTATTTTGTAGTTGTTTTCAATCAAATTCCTGATGTTAAAACTGATGGCAGTCTCTCAAAATTTCTTTGTAATTACCTGCACAAAATTCATTTCGGTGCCATATTTCTTTTACATTTCTACATTACGGTACATTCAATTAGAAATGTACAGTGCAGAAACGACAGCACTATAACTTAAGATCTCTTTTGCTGGAGGCTTTCTTCGTAAAAGATCTTTCAATAATGGATGTAAGAAAATGTGTAACAGTCAGCTGAATTGGGTATGATCATGGCAACAAGGGAATCAATGTGACAACTTGCAGTGGCACTTCATTTCTTATTTCTCCTGCTGTACAGAAGAGCGGTTCTGCAGGCAAGCTGCAGCAGTCAATTCCTCCCCTACATCAATGAGGAGCAAGCTTCTTCAATGCAACCCCTGATCTGGACGCCGGGGCAATCTGGACCCTGTGTTCCCACATATGAATCGATAGGAATGACCGACCGACATGCATGAATATATTAAATCTAAATTATCAATTCTATCCCATGTCCATCTAACTTTATGACCTTGGCACATCACTCGGAAGTGAGCAATCTGGAGTACGTTCAGGATATGTCCTTTCAGAGGATGTTATTGCAGAATAGACCCTTCAGTTCAAGCGATAAAAAATCATGCCAAATTGAGAGCTCAATAACAAGAGCGAAATCAAGAGTTACTGGCAGACTGCAATGTTTTCGAGGCCTTGATTAAGAATAATCATGTCAAAAACATGTCGATTAATGTACATTCACCTTCAGCTGAGGTATCCTATTTAGGTTGTCAATACCAATCCAACCCCCCTCCCAATCTTTAATTCATTTTAGACAATACCTATTTTTATGTTGTTGCTATAAGCGTTTGAACGTTTTACGACTGAAATGCAATTCGAAGCTTCAACTTGGAAATATCGATGTTATCGAAATATATGCTATTTCATTATTACAACCTTCTATGACTTTCCAACAGTTACAATCCACGAAAACCAATCTTCAACAAGGATTAATATGGAGGGAAAAAAGGACCAACAACTAATCACCAAGTTTTCCTCTTTATTCCCGTATCTGCAGTTCATTGTCGCAAAGTTCTCTCTGCAAATACAATGTCGTCCGATCTTACCATATTTATCAACTATGACGACGTTGAGAAACGTGCCTCAAATACAAGTATGAATTAAGTTCGCATCTTAAAGGTAAAAAGAGAAATGTTGTTTTCAGCTACGAAAGTGCATATTGAATTGCAGAGGGCATTGCCTTTCAAAGTGTATTATATCTTCCAGATGTTTCAATTGATATTCTTATCGCTTCTGTCATTTCCCAACATCCTACAACATCTTTCCAACTTAACATGAACGAAAAAACCTTACACGAATGTAAATCACTACCAAAAGATTCTTTTGAATATTTTCTCGGTTGATACTTTCATGAATGTGGTACCAAAATATCTTGATCGAATAGAATTCCGACTGAAATCAATGGGATAAATTCTAATCAATGACATGCTGACAAAGTAAACTGTTTGTGTGGCTGGTCACATAAATTGTCCTTTCCTTCTCATTAGAGGTGCAAAACAAGCTAAAGACTTTACACAAGCACAAAGGTTCAGCTTAAATGTTCTCTGTTGATATCTTTCAAGGAGAACATTCGCCTGAGTGCTTTAAATGAGACCAGTTTTAGGATATGTAGTGTCATTCAACAATTATCAATGCTAAGAACAATCATTTATCATTGTTTAAAACACTTAATAATCTTCTTGTTCTTAGCATTCATATTTCTTTTTAACATTCAAATATCTGCTTCTTTGCATATGTGGTGTCATTTAGTACTTGTGGTGTCATTAGCAGTCTGTGGTGTCATTAAGATGGAGAGCCATCTAGTGTCAATATTTTAAATCACTCTTGTGATAAGCCACCTAGTGTCAATAGTTGAAATTAAAATTTGTCTACAAGCAACCAAGCAAACACACACACCATAGAGAGAAGATATTGAATTAAAATCATTGAAATTAAAAAATTGGTGGATACATTAACACCCTAGACTCCCCACATCCTAATCCCCTGGCAGAGTTTTGTGTACAGTCCACTATTCCATAGGCAGGACCACCCAGTCTTATCAAATTCTATGAATTGACAATTATATCTAACAGAGAGGTTTATTTTCACATCAATCATTAGAAACTTTAGCCCCTACCCCTTTGCACCCTACTACCTCCTGGACCCCCTGGGGTCAAGGGGTGGTGGTCTAAGGATGGAAGGGACAAGGGGTCAAAGGGTATGAGTGGTGAGTTGACTATTTCTTCTGATTTTAGATTTTTATGAATCGTTGTCTATCAAAATGGTCCTGATTATATTTTAATGTGACAAAATGTTTAGACTGTTAATCTGAACATTCGGGACATTTTTCTTCAGACATCTTTACTATTCTTGAAACAACAATTACCTAAATTGATTCTTTGCTTATTAAAATTCATCACGTGCAGAAATACCATGTCAAGTTTTCAAAGTGTCTGAAAGTAATCACTGTCATAATGACACCACTCGCTTAAAACAATAAGAAAGTTGGCAATATTTATTAATTTAATAAATTCATTTCCAGAACTCATCCTTGTGGAGGTTAATTTAATCCAGCATGGATAGATCTAAACTGTTTCAAATATTTACCATTTGGATACAGTGGAACTAGGAATCAACTATTTCCATTAACACAAACTCAAATGCAAATACAAACGGAGGCTATTACAATACATGATCTAATTCATTCAATACACAGACTGCCAATACTTTGGCTACTTACTTTCGTTTTTAGCAGCATTTTTGATCTGCAAGGTCTTTTTATCATAAACAGTCAACATACTGTCACAGTGTACATTTTAAGCTAAAGTGCAACGTTACTGTTTCTAGCAAATATTCCCTCTATTTTTCTTTTATACTGCAACCTGCTGCAGTACAGCTGCAGTATGACCCAATATTGTATCCAAACTTTAAATTTAAGTAGTTTATTTGATTGGGTTGTCATTTTAGCAGTTAACTGTCCAGACATGTTATGCACTTTGTGCCAAAATTTATTTATTTCATTTCCAGTAAACTTTAATTCTACAAAATGCCTGTTTGTGGCCTCCACTGGCATTCCAGGTACTGTACTTGCATTCAGGATTTATTGGTTCTGGTTTACAGGGATTTCCTGTAGCCATTCATTGTTGGTTCATTGACATTTGGTTCCATTCATTTCTTTATTTAATTAAATCTAATGTGTGGTAATTTATTTAATTTTACTTAGTGCCATTTGTAATATTTTTGGTCAACTTTATCATTTAACATTGTGGGGTAACTCCAAATGGTATTCACCATTTATCATTGTAGTTCAGTGGAGGTGTTTGCCCCTAAAAACACTATTGCTCCAGGGTTTCCATTTGCTGTGCTCAAAGGGTTTTACAAACTGCAATGTACATTATCAGTGCTGGATTTATTGGTAGTCTGGTAGACCATGACTAGTTAAAACCATTGTGGACCACTTAAAATTAGTCCAGCTAGACAAGTTAAAATCCACCAGTAAAAGTTACAAACTATTACATTTTGAACATTGCAAAAATCAGTAATAAAATATCATACTCATGAATGATTAGTTGTAGAAATGACATCTAACATATAGTTTTAAGTATTTTTAATGATACCTGAAATATTATTTAACTTTAAAATTATTTTGCAGAAATAATTACAAATTTGGCTGGACCAGTTAACATTTGGTCGGACTAATTAATTTTAGGATCAACTAGTCTGCCCAGACCAGTTGATAATTTTCCTTAAATCCAACACTGATTATGTGTGATATGGGCAATAAACTGTGATGCGAGAGATTAAAGTATTTGTGGCTCATTTCAAAAGACATCTGTTCACGAGAAGTACCAGGCCCTGTACAGCCTGTGACAATACCTATTTCTGCCCTATTTGCTCAACCCCTCACTTCCATGACCACCTTCTCCCCCCCCCCCAACCCAAAAGAAAAGCTGGCAGCGCTTTATGTACAGTTAAGGTCACTTTTCCATAAGCAGGACCGCCCAGTTTAATACAAATTCAATTCGACAGACAAACACTGACAAGTGTTACTACCAACTGCACAGTAAATAGTATCATCTGAGCCCCACATTGTTATGTGTCGTCACAAATCAACCCGAGCAGCGAACAAAAATCAATTTGATAGTACTATTACAATATCTAAATCAATACTTTGATTTTGTAGCATCTTAAAGGATAATACCTGTATTATACACGAACATTCAACGTGTGTATATATTACATTTCTAAAGACTAACATCAGCTCAGTCAATGACACAGTGAATTCGAAATATCAAATGATAATCTTTTCACTGCAATTATACCTCTAGTGAGTGTGAGACCAGCATTAAAGTAGTACTTTTCTTAAAAGATGTATCCTGATCTAATTATATTGCCCTTTTAATAATGCTTGTCAGGAAGTTGGTTGGTGGCAGTGGAGGGTGCAAGGAGGTGTTAGGTTCCGTTTACACTGACCTCTTACCGATGGCATTAGCGTTAGCGAGGCAAAACATCTTAACGGCCATCACTGAGAGATGGTAGGATGTCCGCTAACGCCAACGCTCAGTGTAAATGGACAAAAACCCATTTCACTCAATGAAAAACCTTATTTCAATTATCCTTTTGCTCGCATGCCAATGTGATTAAAAGAAAGAATTGACAAGATAAAACAATTAACTCAGAGAAGAAGCCTTAGTGCATTATTATCATGATTACACTGCAGCCGCAGCAGCAGCAGTTAACTCAATATAGTGATGTGAGTGACACAACCCATTCACTGCGCTTACATCCAGGTTTGGCAATGGTCAACATGCACCTTGCATGATGTTTTAAGCGCGCACATCTTTCTCTTTTTAGGAAATATTCAGTTAGATAAGCAGTCGGAAATCATTCGTGTTTTCTGCTTTCTTAACACACGTGTGTTCCATTGCATTGCTTGTATTCCAACAAACACCACAGTTTTCTGTGTTGGTCAATAGTTTTAGTTATTGCTTCCATATATGGACTACCAAATACCTACCCAACCGCTTTGCGGCCTGATCAGCTGCACTTGCAGATCCCATAGTTGCATGCTGCAGCCAATCACTTCATGTATTTAAGCCGACATGCCTTGATCACCTGATTACCACCACTTCCTTTTGGAGAAGCCAAATTCTCAGTTAATTCAATAAGAAGTGACCCTTATGGCTCGTTCACATTGCACGGAACCGGGACCAGGACAGGGACCGGAAAAAAATGGGTTTGTATATATTATGCAGAACTGTTCACATTGCACTGAGACAGGGACAGGAAC